>KZ308246.1:678580-712249 GCA_000376725.2 Ladona fulva
ACATTTATTTGAAATAATTTCAATAATAGTAAAATATTATTTTAGGTCGATACTGAGACTTATTAGTTTTTTTTATATCCAACCCTTTGTCATTGAAGATTTAAAGAAAGAGCTTTTGGGAAAAATGAACGAGCGACAAAAAGAAAATATTATGTGTAAATGTTTATGTGTAATGTGTAAAATAAATATTACGTGTAATTATGTAAAGTCTGCACTTAGGAAAAAGTCCTCCTATATGAAAATGCCTACGAGACGGAGGAGGCTTGAAAAGCCTGTAAAACCTATTGTCACTATCAACTAACTTTTAAAAATAACAGAAATAGGGAATTGTCAGCAGAGTAGATTAATATGATATATTGTAGAGTATTTTGATAAAAATGAAGGGATGTTATGGCCGTTATTTTAGAGTTAATATTAAAGAAGTAGGGAAGGGAGATAATTTTACGCTCTTATGTTTTCCTCATTAACTGATCTCACGATTCTCAAAATATCCTAATTTATTATCCTAGAGAATGTCTAAATTCGGAATTTCATCAGCTCCTCTGGCTAATTCTTCTTTGCTTACAACACGAAGGAGATGGAAAAACGGTATCTAAATGTCGAGAGTTGTACAATTTACTGCTTTACTAAATCTCAGGCAGGCAAATCAAGGGCGGAAATATCCTTCCTCGAATGACTGGGAAAATTCATGGGAAAGACAACCGGGAATTCTACATTTACTTCTCTTGTCATAATGGTGGAATCCTCTGCAAACACCGGATACCATCTCCGTTCATGCTAACGTTTACCGCTGACAGCTCTCTGTTGGTCTAGGGAAGAGCCTCCCAGGCCTGGCACGAGGTTTCAACAAAAAGAGCGACTAAGTCACGAAACTTAAAAAGGCTTTAGAGGGAATAAAGCGAGTTAAAATTTTACACCCGCAAGCGCTAAGCTGTCATCCCTCGCAGCACGCCTCAGCATTTGAGTAACGAATGCGGAAAACAAGAGCGAAGCGAATTTCGCAGTATTTTCCAAAGCGGCTACAGTCGGCGATACTCGCAGACGTCAAGTGCGGGTAATTGAGATGTGGAAGAAGCGATCGTGACTCGGGAGCGTGTTTATATTTGTCGGCCGCCGATGGATTCGGTCTCGATTCGGTTGGAAACGTGCTAACTGCCTCACGAACTCATTTGCGCCTTCGGATTCGCTCCATTTCTCGGATGCAGTTGAGCAAGTTCTGGTGAACCAAATGTCTGCATAGAGGTTTCAGAATTTGATAGATTCTCTGTAGAAATCCTTAGTATCAACATCATACTAATGGATGGCAGATGATGATTCTGGTGTCTTTAACCGAAAAAACAAAAAAAGTGATTTGAATAAGTTTACGATGTAAACGACGAAAATCTGCCATCTTTTCCTTCTGGTTGTGATTAAAAAAATGGTGGGGATCTTTATGTTTTTAAATAATTTTATAGAAGTTTATGTTGAGAACATATTGGCAAACTAAAAAAGTATACTTGCTTATAAATTAAATTGTGCTTAAAAAGTGTTTCCTCTCAATTGCTAGCTTCAGAACTGGATACGATACGGCTTCAGGTTGGAAAATAATTGTTAACTTTAATTCTTAGCACGATCGCATACTAAACCTGACTGAGAAATGTATGGTTTCCATAAAAGCTCATGGCACAGAATGGTTTCCATAAAAGCTCATGGATTTTGCCTGGTAGATGATTTTTGTTTTTGGAGAGTAATTTTTCTAATAAAGGTTCCTGGAGTAGGTTGCTACTGAACATCACGACCTTGTCTCAGTGTCTTCTCAATCAACCAAAATCGCTATTGTAAATCGGCGTGATACTTTCGCGAATCTTTATTTTTAAATTACATAGATATCGCGGAGATTCTCAATAGAGTCCTAGTAACAAAAAATGATAGTAATTGCAGAAAGATTTTATATTTTTACTAAAATTCTGGTGGAGAATACATGAAGGGAAATAGACTATGAATAAATGCAAATTAGAAGTCCATACACAGAGTTTGAAGCATAGCCTCCTCGGCTGATGCAACTAAATGATGAAAGGCTGATGAGACTAAATTTGTTACGATAGAAGCGAAAACAAATGGTTGTACTAATCCCTGACTTCTTGAACATTTCATGATCGCAATATAAGGGGCATGGAAATAGGTCACCCCCTGCCGCACACCGGGGAGTGACCAGCAGCGTCATGACGCAGATGTAAAAGCAATTGTAGACGCTAAACTTATCTTACGTTAATTCCGAATCTTTACCCACTCTACGAACGAAACAGTTGACGAGTCGAGGAAACCATCCGACGAATTACTCCCTTCTGTATCCCTACAATCTGTCTTTTGCTTGAAACAAGACCGAGCGTAATTTATCTCTGCCTGGAAAACAATTTGGAAGAAGAATACTGCTCTCAGATTGGCGGCATTTCGATCAGTAGCGGGCAATTCGTAAGCTTTGCAAGGAACTCGTAAGCGGAGCAAACGAGGAGAGGGAAGTAATGAAGTAAGGGAAGCGGAAGGCATGGCGAGAAGCTGATACAGGAAAGGAAACGTGGATAGAAAGAGCTTAGGGAAGTTTAAGGGGAGTGGGATTAGCATAAAGGAATGAGGTTCTAGAGGAGGAGGATATGAGATTCTGTGGGAGGTTGAGGAGGATGCGATAGGATGGGGAAAAACATGAAGAAAGAGATTAGTAGAAGAAAGCCGCAAAATAAAGTGAAACGGAGATTACCTCTGACATGTTGATAATTTTTTGTATAAGAACAAGGGACTAATTTCCTTATTATTTCGACTTCTTAAACGCCGCATTTTTCTCTTCTAGAAAGCTAGGTTTTTGGGATTGGATATCCTTTCCATAACTATCAGTTTCGTATAAAATATCATGCATTCTCTCGTAAGATTACGTACGCCTATCGGATCGGCACTACAAAAATAGTAGTAGTATTGTTAAAAGTGCTTCGACAGCTGAGGTCCTTTTGCACGTGTGCCTCTACCGGGAATCGAACCCTGGACCTCTCTCGTCGAAGTAGAACGTGTTCCACACCTGGAAATGCGGGACCCCTCGGCGTTTGAGTGTCTCTATTTTTTTATCGAGAAAATCTATTTTTTTATCGAGAAAATGTTAGCTAAATACATTATTTTTAACGCTATTGAAGCAATAGTTGTTTTGATGATTGCCAGCACGAAATCAAAACCTAGAAACTGTTACACGACCTGGCCCGTCATAGATTCCCGAGGAGCTGTAGAGCCATTATTATGTTTTGCTAAATTGGAATGAATGACGCAGACACAAATGAAAAGGGCTCAATTTTCCTTAGAGTATAAGCGTTCCCTTTCCCATCCAACTTTTATAATTCATCTCTGTATTTACCTAGTTCCCTTTACCCTCGCTTTGGAATGATTTCAGACCAAAATGAATCTATGATGTATTTCACGACACCGCTGGAATATGAAGATTGGAATGGTAAACAGTTTTGAAATAATCTCCTTGTTTATTCGCGATGGTCTCAAAGGCACGTGAGGCTTAAAGTTGTGTTACGGGTGTTGGTGAATTCCTGTGATATGCTAAAACGGGAAGTCTATTTCTAGATGTGGGAGCGGCCGTGAATTCGCAGCCATTGACCATTAAATCAGTCCTAATTTTAAGCGAATCGCCAGATTACGGTGGATATCACCTATTAAATTCCCGTGAAATACTTTGGGGATGGGTGTTTTATGGATGACGCTGTTGAAATAAACAGCGAAGTAACGGAAGTTGAATGTCTGAAAATGGAAAAAGTGAGACGTTTTTAGAAAGGCATTTCATCGACGCCAAGCGGTGTACAAGAGTTTAAAGTGACGTAAAGTTTGGGATAAGTGCTTTAGTCCATTCAAATTAATTTACTGGGGAATATTTTTATTAATTATAATGAGAGGTATGGGAGATATAAATGTAGAGATGGAGATTTATAAAGACAGTGGCGCTGCGTTTGAACAGTTAGATAATTGCTGGCCTTCTTCATCTAATACTTGACGTATATATTTCCTCCTCAGCTCGTTAGCTTTCAGCTGTATCCTCTGCCAATGGGCCCAACGTCAAGTTAGACGATCGGCCTTAATTATAATGGCGCCATGAATAAAGAGAATAAATTACCTCAGAGGATAGTGATATCAGTATACTATTAGTTTTTCTTCTTTTTTTCAATGAAACAAAAAGAATAATGTCATTTTGAACTTGATCGGGTTTTTGCAGGCCCATTAACATACAAACTACATCTTCCCTGCAAATTCGGTAACTCAGCAATGTCTGAAGCCTCTAATCGCTCATAATTCCAACTCTGTGGCTCTTTTCCAAAGAGAATTCCAAATCGGATTAACCTTAATTAAAATCTTTAGTCGCTAATAAATTAATTTCATGGATCAGGTCCAAGAGGAATTTTGTTCGTAAAGGCCTTGGTCAAGACAAAAAGTATTCTGCTGAATTTAAAAATGTCATGGCACCGATGCTTTTTGAAGAATCTTCAGGTAATCTAACTGATAGATATGTGATAATTTTTCATTTGCAAATAGTTCAAGCTTGGATACCAATAAACGATTCATAAAAGCCTATACTAAGAGTTTTATTGTGTACAGTTGTAAAACGTTAAATGGAGCATCCTGGCATCAGAGGAGAGTGTACTCAAAGCAATTTAACCATTGTTTTGTAGAGGAACGAAGACAAAATAATAGGCTGATCAGATGATTCATGAATATATCCTTCTAACAGTAAATTAAGAGAGAGTTCCACGGAAAAATAAATAAAAATGAGCGAATGAAATCGAGAACAAATATAATCCTTATATTTTCTTGATGGCAGTGCTGAAATTAACATAGGAGGTAGTTATCGCAGAGAAGAACCTAGGCTATAAAACAAGAATAAGGTGAAATCGAATAATAAAGATAGGAATCACGAGGGAATGAAAGATATTGCAGCGGATAGGATACCCTACTCAGCCAATCCTAGGCGTTATAACCTACGTAGATTCAGTCCCTTGGGATTAAACCTTGGGAGAACTTTAATAGAGGTCATGCAATAAAAGTGAAGCAGAAAGAAATCCATAGACTACTAATTCAAAATTGTGTGATCGAACCGTTTTCTAGGATGTTGCCCTCTCAGAATTTACCACCTAGCTACCATAAAAAGATACTCACAACCTTTTTAACGATATGCTTAATAGCAAGTTGCTCTGTACACTCAGCTTGTTCAGCGTTTATCAGGCTGAACGAACATGCAAGCTGCGTTACAGATTTTGCATTGTAAAGGAGTACCTTTGTTATATTAGTCTTGTTTTGCGTTAAAAATTACATTTGTTAGGTGTGCATATTTGACGACCACAATGCCAATCGACATCCTGTAGCATCATATTAATAAAAATGATACTAAATCATTTTATCGGATTCGATATTTGGATAACTAGCTTTGTCCTTTTCAAAAATGGCGGAATAACTTCCTAAGTTAATTAATTTAGCTTAGATTCTTTTAACTCCCATTTATGTTTTTAATTATCTACTTAATAATAAAAATAAAATAAAATAATAATAAAAATTAATCATATGTAATAGTATAACGTTGAATCAAACTTCTAGAATGATTTCCGCTGTCGATACATTCATTCGCTTCTTTATTCTTTAAATACAATTCGTGCAGATGGATTGTAATTTTCAATCACATCTTATTTAGTGCAGATAATCATATAGTGTATAAACGTAAAAATATCGGGATTTCAAGTACTGGTATTGGTCTTGATCAACGGTGGATGTGGAAACTAGCCAACGGCGGGACGATTTAAGAACATTTTCTTATGAAATTATATCTAATTAATTTTTAAAAAGTCATTTATCGTGATATACAGGAAATGTATATTTTTTGGTACCTTAAATTCGCGCTCACACGAGGGAAGGGTGACAGCTCCGTCGCCATTCTGAATCTCTTCATGGGGTTGATTTATCAACGAAAAATAGTTAATTGTATGAAAATTTTTCGGCTTTGAATTAAAAATAAAATTCGATCGTAAAAAATATTTAATATATTCCTTTTGGACCCTCCCGTTTTGGTGTAAAATCATTAACAACTAAAATTGCAAAAAAAGCCTTAGAAAACAGCAAAATCTATTTCAAATATACATCTTCTTGAAGTAACCGACATCTGATGGATAGGTAAACTCCGTAAAAGCAGAATTTAGGGAAGCTAAGAAGGCATGAAATATCCTCTCGTTGTCAGCGATGTCAACAAAGAAGCTAAGGACCCTCAATATCCCCGCGAAGCGTCCTTTAAACGTTAAACCATAAATTACGGTACGAAAAGAAATAATGAGACAGCCCACGAGACCGTGAAATGATTGCTTACGGAGATACTTGAGGAAGAAAGGAAGCAGATGGAGCCAGAGTAAAAGGAGGAATAACGACCTGGATAATCCGTCCCTAAAATGGACAAGTTAAGACAGGAAGAGGAATCTGAGACAATGCCGCTTACGCATGGGATGAACTGGGAGATTCCCTTGAGAGAGGCGAATAATTTGCTAGTGGATAACGAAGGGGAAATGGTGAAAGGCTGGAGGAGAAATGGAAAAAAGGTGTATACTAATTAAGAAGAAAATAAAGACACCTTGTAAATTTCAATAGTTACCAATTGGTGAATGCTAAGGAAAGAACAGGGTATGTATACAAAAAAGGTAAAGGAATGGAGGGGGTAATGGAATATGAGTTGATGAAGGCACACGGTGGATAGAAGGGGGAGGAAACTGTAAGTTAGTGAATGTCTTAGAAGTATGATTGCTTGGTTTATGGCGAAAAATTTCCAACGGTTAAAAATGTCTAATTTGGGTTCCTTTTTTGCTGGATGTGAAGTAAGTGCTCAGAAAATTCTAAAGACTGATTCTCCTCTAGACGTTTAGCAAAGATTTATTTTTGCGAGGTGATTTTCAATTATTGTCGGTGTTCTTTTATTCTGGTATGTAAATGGCTTCCCGTTTGGCATATATACAAGGTATCATAGTGATAACAAAAGAAAATGAAATAAATAAAGGACACTAAACAACAAAAGAGTGACTCGGCTTACACAACATGAACAGGTTGTTCTTTATTGCAAATTTTCTAATAAATTATTGATTTGTAAAGGGGTCACTTTTGTTATCGTCTTAAAGAAGAAATTTTCATATGCTGAATTGTATTTAGAAACCTATTTTACAGATCACAGAGAATATTAGGTATTTTATAACAGTTGCAACCTACAAAATAGAGTTTTCCGATTCGGAGATATCGGTGTTTATGATATGATTCACATATGTTGTGATAGGTTTTGTTTTGTTATTATTTCTGTAACAGATTTTTAATTTATTTTACCGGATACGCTGTAGAAACTGCGATCGTAAAATAGAGCGAAAAAGCTAGTTCATGAATTGAAGAGGTATTAGGGAGAATGAGCGAGTATATGTGTATTGTTCGTGTGGAAAAGGATGATTCGAGGAATAATAAATAGTTATTTAATGGAATCGGCATCAGGAAAAATGCAAAATTCAATACGGCTACAGTCTTTGATAAGAGTTAAATCTAAGTAATTTAATTTGTTGTCAGATTCTATTGCTGACTTTGATTTCTCATTCTTGATATTTAGATGAAAATTATTTCAATTTCCGACGAAAAAATTCAGCTGAGATCCATTTCAGTTGCAAAGCAATATTTCCATGTATCTCTTCGAAATGCTGACATTAGAATGTTTAAGGAGGCCGTAAAGGTGACAATATTGTTTTTTTTTTTTAACCGCCAGAGGAAACCCCTTCTAACAGAGGCGAAAGTGGTTATCCTATGGCCAAACGTTCCGGTTGGTTATAAAAATACATTCTTAAAAGATAACAGTTCCGATTCCACAAAGAACCACCAAAGAAGTTACGTATTTATTACGTAGTTAAAAAGTATTTTATTATAAAAGTTACGCACGCAGATGGAGATTTGATCATCAACGCTAGTTTTAGTACTAGTGTAGCTCTATGCACAATTGGTAACAGAAGCGCGTTGAAGACGACTAACGAAGAACAGATATTACAATAATAACGAAATACAAACAGTAAAATAGTGGAAAATTGCAAAGGAGAAACGGATATGAAAATAGTCTGGCGGAACCGGGTCTCCCAGTCGACGGTTGTTTGCTCTATCCATTGAGCTGTCACACCAGAACCCGTGTTTTGGAGGGATAGTTCATCACGCCTTATCGTTGCAAGTTATCAAAAACCTTTTTCTTAAAAAAAATAGTAGCTAAACCATAAATTTTGAGCTCCTAAAACGTTCAACTCGTCGTTTCCTTAGAAACACGCTCTTATTCCAGTAGTTGCTGTTTATACCCCATATCACGTAATTTAAATATGTAAAGATCCGGTTTCCAGTTTTTGGATTCCAAAGATTCTGAGGAGAACTTTCTATCAAACGTTTTCTAAGTTTCAGCTTAGCTTAATTCGGTCCTTTCACGTCAAACAAGAAGACATCTAAAAGCCATTATGTAAAGGTTTCGAGCCCATTGTACGTTACTTGTAAAGACATACATAAAAACAAGAAAATAATGCAAGTGCTCGAGGTTTTTAAAAGTTCCTACTTTTTTATAATTTTTATGCTGATGTCGCTTTATTCTACTGTATGTTTTATTTCTTACTGAAATCAGAATCCTGGAATAGCTTTGACCTATTTCGTCATAGAAATGCGATTTTGGGAAGGAATAATGGTTCAGATCGTTGAGTTACAAAATAATGAGATGAAATTCGAGGCTCTCTAGTTCCGTTACTCTAGGAAATTCTTTGCTGTAAGGAATGACTTGAGACTTAATGTCTTTCATAACATAGTTCCCTTTAGAGGAAGCAGACTATTCATTGACATAGTGGATTAAAAATGAGAAAAGTTGGTGATGGAAACGAGATTGAGGCACGTGTATTAGAAGGAAGTTATTCAATGAGAAAGAAATCGAGTACATAGGAACTGAAGATCTGGCAATTCTTTTTGTTTGTTATGGAAAGATCAGGACCAGAAAATCACTTTTAACAAGCAAATCATCATTAGAATTGACCTTAAATAGAGGTTTACTCGAAAAGAGATCGCTAGAGAAAAGTGAGAAGAGTTTGCAGGTAGAAGGAAACATAAAAAAATGCTTGGAAGATCAGTATTCATAACAAGGAACGCCCCAAAATTCTTGTAAAATACCCAATAAATTCTGCTTAGTGTTGTGCATTGATACGTTGATACAAAGCAAAAGTATACATATGTTTAGGCTCATCGTATCCCGTTTTTCATGTACTTTTCCGGTTTAAAGGGGTGGTACCGGTCAAAGTTTCATATAGTGCCATTTTTTATGTGAATTGCAGCATGGCGAACATCGGTCCCTGAATATTCCTGAATCAAGATAGAAAAGGATATTGAATCGAAGACTGAAATTGAGACACACCGTGTTAATGCACACTCACAAATAGTTTCAACGGAAAAAATCAAATAAAAACGAAATACAAAAATGTGGAAGAAATTCCTGATTTTTTCCGGTTTCACTCTTCAAAAGTTGCTCTTTCTTGTTTTCTGTTTTCTGGGTACCCTAATTAACTGGACCCCTAATTACATAAGTAGAAAATAAAATATATATAAATAGGGTTTCTGGATAGCCTTGCGGTTAACGTTTCTGATTTTGCCTATGTCTCTCGGAGATCGGGCTCGCTCTTTACCGGTGTTTAATATCTTCTACTTTCTAGTTTTAATATCTTCTACTTCATCGAAAAGTTCTTTTATCTGGCCTCTGGATAGCCATGTGGGTAACACGTTTTACTTCAGTAAGAGCCCGGTTCCCGGTGGGGATTCACGTGCGAAATGACCTTAGCTGTCGTAGTAATTTAGAAAAAATTACTAATGCATCAAACATATAGTCGATAAAATACACATTAATAAATACGTAGATAAATTACTTTCGTGAGAGCAGAAATGGAATTGTATATAAACATTTGATTTTAACCAAACTCTTTTATTTCTAATACTGGCAAGGAACCGTCCTATTACCAAAAACGCTGTTAATTAAAGCCCAATAGCTATGACTCTGGCATACGTGGGTTAAAGTGTACAAAAGAAAACGATGCACCGATACAACGCAATTCCAATGAACATCTGAGCGAAAAGAATGATGATAAAACGTAAGAAAACAAATTGGATGAAGGAATAAAAGGATGTATGAAGGTAATGGGGGATCAGAATGAGGATGGTAAAAGGCGGAAAGATAAAAACTCGAACGAAACGAAAAGGAGTTAAATGAGAAGGAAAGTAAGGAGAATGAAAAAGGGAACAAGCAAGAAAGGAGAGGAACTGGATAAAGAGGGAAGAGGGGAATGAGCGTGTACATTTAAACGAGATGAGAGAGTGGCGTAATAAGGAAGGGATCCGAAACCCTACGATGCGGGTAATAGAGATGAGTTGAAGGTCGGAATAATACCGTGAGATCCGGAAGGCGGTGCGAAGGAGGAAATGAAGCGAGTTTCGGTAGGAAATGAAAGAATTCTTTGTGAAAGGGATCTGAGGAGCGCGAGATGTACTGATTATCCGCCGACGTTTAGCTCGCACCAAACGCCTATGAGCACCGCAACTGAATGTGTCACTAAGGAAACGTTTTCCCGGCGTGAGTATCACATGCTGACGATTTCGTGTGGGGACGATGCCGACAAAAGGAGTTAATTTCCTAAATATAGATATTTGGTTGCGTAAACCGACAGAAATGCTCGATGCGATGCTCTCATTCAGGAAGGATGTCGTTGAGCATCTTCAAACGATGCTTCTTGCAAATTATGGCATCAAAATGGGCTGGAATGGCGCTCTATGAAATGAAGGGTTTCTGCAGCATAAGGATCAGCGAGCGTAAATTGTCGCTGGAGAAAAGTGGCTTATAATCATCCCAGGTCATCCACACCGCAATCGTCAGATTCTGACATTGCATCTACTCGCAAAATGTGTTGAATTAATCCCACTACGAAGAACGGAAATTGCACTCCAGTTTAAGAAGGAAATTACAGGAAAACATGTAAGGCGGAAACCCGTGGGACCGAGTATATTTTCCGGATAACGCAGTTATTTATTTCCCGTATGTACTTTTGTGGTATGCTTATGTCGATCCCCAGATTCTTAGTTAAAATTACCGTTTTTAGGCATTTTGTATATAAGTCGACCCGAGATTTTTCGTGAATATTAAATGCCGCAAAGCTAATTCCAGTGGATAATTTCAATTATAACGTGTGGACTTTTAAAAAAGTGTATTTTCAAGTGAGAATGACTAAAAGAGATAAAGTTTAAAATTTTAACAACAACTTTGAGTTGTATAAGTTAGCAATGATTTCGTACAAGTCAAGACATAAGCCATTAGGACAATGTTTTTACAAGCTTAAGATACTATGAAGTTTGCCAGATTTGATCTCTCGATTTTTTGCTCTTGTGTAATCGACAGCTTCCATCCTGACGATCCATTAGAAATTTAATCATATTTTATGCTGTCTATTAGTTGTAAAAGGGCTATGCACTAACTCATTTCTGTGGTAATTTTAGACCACGGAATTATGCATAAAAAATGCGAATTATTTTCAGTTAAAATATAAGTAACAATTATTTGTTAAAATAATTTAATATATTTTCGATTTAAAAGCAAATAATTCCTTAAAATTGCATCATATAAAGGTGATCTGTGAAGTTTTTATTTCGAAACGAGTGAAAATTTCTGGATGACCCTCGTAATTTTCTCGTAAATACTCGTACGTCCTTAATTTTTTAATTGAAATTTAATATTCAAAGGTCGATTTATACACTAGCATATACGGTATATATTTATATATCTAATTGAAACAGGAAAGCCCCGTTTACATCCGTTTTAATACATGATATCTTCGAACACAGGCAGCCATCCCATTACCGGAATATTCTGACTGGCAGGGACTTGAACCCGGGACCTCGGAGTTGGGTTGCGCTAGCACGCTAACCACTTCTAAAACTCTCTCCGCATAAGACTTTCGATCTCTGTTTTTAAATATCTCACTGGGTGCCAAAGGCAATGATATTTCGGGTAGAACTTTGCTGAATTTAAGGAAGATTGTTTCATCTTGTTAAGCAGTATCGTTTATACATGTTTATTCGTGAAACGAACCGAAGACTGATTCGTTGTGCATCGTTCGAGAGGGTTTCTTAGGAGCTAAACCTTATACTCTTTTTTGTCCGCAGTTCCCGCAGAAGTCGTGTGGGTGGTTCTTGGGAACGACGCGCAGTTACCCTGCGACATCCGGCCGCCTAAGCTCGGCGACCGGGTAAATATGGTGCTATGGTTCAAGGACAACGACGGCATACCGCTTTACAGGTAATTCTAATACTACTCAAGAGATTGAACTGTTCGTTAATACAAGGAATTTCTTTCTAGTTCCACACTGGGATTATATCAAGAGGAAATATACATCGCAGTCCTGTTTATATATACATATAGTTGTAACGATGCTTAGAATGTAATTACTTAATTGTTGTTTTCAGGGGTGTATTCAGGATTTGTTCATTGGAGGATGGCTTTAAGCCATGGAGTACACACAGCATTGCTTATTATCCACGGACAGGAATACTTAATCCTTAAATCTAATGATAAATAAATTTAATGATACACGTTAACGTGTAGACCCTTCAGCCTCCGGATCTCCAGCAGCGTTTATTCCCATAAATGCGAGAGGAAATCATCTCGCATTTATGCGATATTTTTATTTTTTGCTCTGTTCTCATGGGAGGGTTTGAACCCCCAAAATCACCTCCTTGGCGATGCCTTTAGCTGTTTTCGTAGTGCTCATTGACAATTTTTCAACTGGAAGCGTAGGAAAATGTCTATTTGTTTATGTAATATCGTTTTTCCAAATATCCTTGGCACTTACCGGAATATTACGATAAATTTAACGAACGTCTATCAAGTAACACTAAAAAGAGATGGTTACTAATAGTGAACACATTATTTCCATTTTTTAATCTTCGCATTTAATATTTTTATTGCTATCGTGTTGGTACCCTGTTTACGGACCTAATTATTAGTATTTCATATTTTTTTATTCTGTTTATTTATTTCTAGTTCTGATGTCTACATAGTAATGTGTAGTGTAGTTTCCTTTTCAGATCTAATTTAAACTTGTATTTTGTAAAAACTTAGTAACCTATCAGGAGGTCTTGCAGATATTTCACGCCCTCCTTCTTGTGGGAGCTTTCCTGCTGTGGTGTCTTTTTTCCTTAGTGCATATTTAGGTTTCTGAACATGCGAAGTAGTTTTCTTCTGTGTATTTTTTTCAAGCTATCTCATTTAAATTTCATATGACGAATGTTTTAACAGAAGAAGAGTCCAGGCAGTCTCAATCTTGCCCGAATTAAGTCATATTATTATTATAACGCCCATATTGAAAGAGATATTGTGGGATTTTTGCAATAGAAAACTTAAAATAAATAAATGTACTGCTTGCAAAAATGAAGGATATTATACAGTGCCCATTTAACCCGTGCATCACCTCAAACTATTCTCACGGATCAGGCCAATTTTATTGTATAATGTAAACCTATCAAAATATTTCCCATCTAGATAGCTCTAGTTTAGATATATGAGCCTCTTACAAGAGTATTTGTTAGTTATCGAATTGTCGTTTATGAATTAAAATTAACATTTAGGTGATAAGAAATTTAAAATTAAAATAGTTTTACTATCAGTGATTAGAAAAGACGACTCATATATAATATTTTAAAAGTAAATCACCGAAATTAAGGAAACCCTGAGCGAGAAATATATTGAGCCGAATCTTTCCGTATACATTCTCGATTATGTATGATAAGCTCAAAGCAGAAGATAAGCTTGAATATCTTCAATTTTTGGACATCGAGTTCAATCAGATGACATGTCCTTGTTTGTGTTTCCGAGTTATCGACATTGTGGCCCGACATCTCTTTCTCCAATCAATATGCATGCGAATTTTTTCATTCCATTTTATTATTCATCAAAATTCTGAATATCAAACAAAATTATATACAACTATGATGTATACTTGGGCTTATACGAAATTCTCGGTAAATCGTCGACTAAGAGATATCAATTTCATGAACAGAAAGCGCGCATACTAAAAGTGTAGCACAAAATGACGTCCCAACAATATTCTAAGATCGTACAAGGAAAAGGGTAAAGCTGACTGTATGTAAAGTTGTGCTCCAAGGAATACAACCCTGATGAACAGGTTCTAAGTAAGAAGCACTGAATCACACCGCATCATTTCAATCAATACCATGTTAAAATTGAGTCTGATGCTAAATCATTACGCAGTAAACTTTGCAGATGCGGCCTTTGTTTAGTAAAAGTCCATCGTACAAATAAGAAGGACGAAGTACTTCTTTCATAAGATATCTATTCACTCGGTACCTGAAGATGGTGCTTTATCGCTGAAACCGATCGTAATAATAAATCTTCTGTAAAAGAAATTAACAAAAAAATCGAGGTGAATTTGCACTTAATTGCGTGAACCTAGGAACATTTCTAAGAAAATACGGACATAAAAAAAGGCTGTCAGAACCAACTTTGCCCTTGCCTACAAAGTTTCCCGAGCGGAAATAATGTTCTGCCTCGATAGCTTCATTGGTTAAAGCATCCGCCCGGAAAGTGGAAGATTAGAGATTTGGTCCTTTTTAGGCCGTTTATTTCTCGGGAATCTAAGATCACTATTATTTGGGAAAAAATTAAATGTCATAAAAAGGATTTCTAGAATCTGAAATTTTTATAAAAGAATTGTTTTATTTGTTTGGAAAACAGTTAATCTGGAATTTAAAATTATATCTTGATTAACTGCAAATCATTAAGTAAGGTTTCGAATAATACTGCCAGTAGAAGTTCCTTCGATCCTGCCATGTCTGAGGTCCAACGCCGCTTAAATTTAGTCAACATTAAAGAATATTATTATAGTATTATTTTTAAAATATACGTAAGAGAAGTTAAATTCAGCTTATTTAATAAAACTCAAGCTAAATATCGCAAGCAGAAGAAGTTACCACCGCACGCAATAGGGCAGTTTTCTACATTTGGTGGCAATGGAAAGCAGATGTTTACTACAAATGAATTTTTATTCCACGAAATAGCTGACTCTCCTCCTATAATGCCTCGTATTTTTATCCTTAATTTTAGAAGGGAACCTTTATTGTATCTTTTACCATTTAAGCCTCTCCGAACAATATGTATTCAGAACCACCTTCACAAACCATGAAACTTTGGTAAAACTACGCGAGGCTGGCAGTTGGGAATAATAGCGATTTCTTTGGGAAAGTGAGGGAGAGTTCGGATTTTTTCCTTAATCAAGATAACAGAAAAAGTTACGGAACGAGTTTTTTTTTTATTTTGGACCGCTTGAGATAAAGACCGCTTCTATTGAGATGGAAAGAAAATGGGGAGTGGACGAAATAAGAAACAGAACATAAAATGATGGAAATAATAGCAAGAAAGAATTAGACGAGGAAATGAATCATAACAAAGATATTAGGAATAAGGGAATAGATATTGAGGGCAACTGAGTATCCAAAATTAGGGAATCAAGAAGAAGGTCGCCTCGTTGACGGAATGGTTATCATTAAGGCCTGTCAACTCCACGGTCCTGGGTTCGAGTAGCGAGTAATCGGGTATTCATGGGCTGGCAGTGGTTGAATCCATAATTTCTCCTGTAGTTTTCCAGTACATGGATGTTTGTGGAGGTATCGGGAAATAAATATCCTAATGAACTAAAATTGTAAATTAATGTTATTTGTAATCTATTATACTTAGTGATCGGTAATCTTATGTAAGTATGTATTATCGTTTTGTAATTTCACATGCAGAACTTTGTAATTTTGTAAGTAATTTGATTATGTAGTTGATGTTAGAATAGGGTAACGTTGCCACCTGACCGAGTGTCTTACTGCGACGAAATCGAATGACAATTTAAATAAATAACATCTATTATTTTAAATGTAAATGTCATCTTATGCGTAAAATATACGAACATTAAAAAATTATTTATCTCGCATTTATAAATGTGAGATAAATAATATGCTAGATTAAAATCGTACCATGTATTATAAATATCAACGAGTACGTAAACTGAAAGAAATTTCCGTTATTCGTATCAGCTTAATTCTCTAGTACTTAATTGAAGATTTAATGAAGGAGTTTTCAGAGGAAAACTACTACACTTGGAAATTTTTCTTTAAAATACTTGAAAAGAATGCAAGCATTCTACTCATTTCCACTTTATAAAAATTAGTAGAATAATGCAAGCAGGCTAAGTCGGTGTGGTTAGCATGTTAGCTGTCCAATCCCAAGGTTCCGGAATCGAACTCCGACCAATCGAATCTTTCTGAGGGAATGGAATGTTTCACCTAATGTTGTTTTCACGTCTCTACTGTATTTTCCAATAAATGGACGTTTGTGATGGCACCTGGCAATAAGAACTGCCCCCCCTAGACTTCCCCAATCCTTGGGGACGTTGAAACTATGTCTGCTTTCATTCACACGATTTAACCCCTCTTGTCCCTCACTCAATCCCTACTTCCCCTCCTCAAATTGTTTTTATTCCTTTCTCATCGTGTCAATATATACTGCGAAAGCTATTATTATATAGAAAAACAAGTGAGAGACAGAATTAACATGTGATAAAATGATTAAAATGTATATAGGTTTAGCATTTATTAAAATAGGTAAATAATCAAAATAAAACACGTAATATATGTATAGACACAAATATATTTTATATACCTATTACCTAATCATTATCATCGTGAATGAGTCAGAAATTAAAAGAAAACTACCCTTATCACCAGCACAAGAATCGAGTAAAATATTGGTATTCCTAATACCATATCCTTCACTCGGATCAAAAAAACTCATTGTGTAAAAATTCTCTCGTTGGAGATCAAATGAAAAAACTGCGTACAGTGTGTGTATCAATTATTCTTGCTATCCTTTGCAAATGAGAAATAAAGCTGTAGGGGTGCACCCATGACGCAGTGCCGTAATGGAAAGAGAAAGGTGACGGACGAAATGTTTCTACTTTTTCTGAAATGTCGGGTCAAATGTTGATGATATGATACGTGTCACGGATGTGATCGTATGAAAAAGTAATATGGCCGGAGAGGAAAACATGTATTGGAAACGAAAGAGAAAGCGATTTAACGCTCGTGAGTGAGGAAAAGCGTACGAAACACAGAGGAACGGGAAATGGAGAAAAGCCTAAAATCGACAAAGGAACATTCATATGGTTTAGAAAAACTATTGCCGCAATTCATGTTTTGCGAAGCCCGATAAAGTTGAAAATACCGAGTAAAAGAGAAGGTGACCTTCCATGAAAACGCAATTTATGGGTTTGATTAAGTGCATTACAGACTTGCTCAACAATATCGGAAAGTTCCCTTAGGTCTTCAAAGAGAGAGGCTCTTATTTAATAGTCGTTCAGTAAAGTATTTAACCGTTCAAAGAGCTGGTAAATAAGAGCAAATCATATTGCATGTAAATTATTCATTCACGTCCTTAATTGTAGCACACAAATTTCATTTAACATAACTCTTTACGATAGCTATGTTTTACATTGCAACAACCATGCTTTCTTTCATTATTAACTGGAAAATCGACATTTAATTGAGCCTTGATGTTAAAGAATACAAACTTTCATCAGTCATTAATATATGCATATATCCCAGCTATAGGTTCTGTATTACCTATTTCTTGCGTCAACACAACGTTTTAATATTTAACTTTATATAATGAGGCTGAATTACAGGAATATTATTTACACTAAAACATTATTAATATACCAAGTTATCGATAGATGAAATTTTTCACCATTTGCTTATAGTCTTGCCTTGAATTCTTCAAGCGTAAAACTAAATTACTTTGTCAGTGGATGTATTCAATACGGAATGTTGTATGTTGCTAAAACGTCGAGAGGGCGAAATTGAAACAGGTTAGCATAAAATTAAAGAGAAAGGGATGTATTGAAATGTTTATCTTTATACTTAAATTTGTACAAGGTGCAAAAATTATAATTTTGCGAAATTTTTAGCCGAATAGAGTGAAAAAATGATTGGTAAATAATATTTTCGGATTAATCAAAAAACATTGCCCATTTCCATACGGAAATAAAAATGCGATGATTTGAATTTAAGTTAGTCTAAATTTATGTATACATGTTAGTCAGAGAAGGTTGATTTATTGCTTGTCTATCGTCAAAAATTATCTAAGATGAATCTCCGGTATTTATTTAACACTCATCAATGGATTAATGTTTAATAGCTGGGTAAACATTGAGATAACCAGCAAAATAATCAACATATTAAAATATCTTCTTTCTCTATCAGTAGAGAAACATAAAGAACTTTTTTCTTTATGTTTATCCGGTGTTTATAAATANTCGATGAGACATAAAGCAGACTTAAGGAAACCTTTTCTTTGGGTTAGAAAGGGTTTGAGGCGATTAATTACAAGATGTGGATGGGCCGCAAATCCTAAAGTACTTTGCGTGAATAGCAGGATGGAGTAAGGAGAGGAGAGAGGAGAGTAAGCTTGGGTCTAGGAGTGGGGTGGAAGATATTTCATAGAAAACGGACAGGGAACGATAAGGAGAGGAGGAGAAAGCAGTGTTAGATGATGGAGAGAAGATATGAATAGAAACAAGAGGAAAGATTAAAAGAAAGGATTGACAAATCAGACTAGGGAATGAAAGAATATAAGGCAAGGATGGCCAAACTTTCGTAGCTCATGCTTCAGTTATTTCATTTTTGAATCAGCAGCGTCAACGGGGTCTATTTTTATCTTTGCTCTTTGGGCCTATGACTGCACAGAAAAGTTTTACAATAAACTGGGTTACAATCGCTTTTCTAATGATCATTTGCGTGTCAGTTTTGCTTGGTGTTTGGCAATTGCAAAATAAATCAAAACAGAATCTTATCTCAAGTTTTAGCTGCGCATACTCGTAAACGCAACGGAGGATCGGGAAAAGCGGAGGAGTAAAAGGCAGCGATAACAAACGCAGGTGAAGAAAACGAAAGTGCTCCAAGGGCCTTAAAAGTCTCGATGAGACATAAAGCAGACTTAAGGAAACCTTTTCTTTGGGTTAGAAAGGGTTTGAGGCGATTAATTACAAGATGTGGATGGGCCGCAAATCCTAAAGTACTTTGCGTGAATAGCAGGATGGAGTAAGGAGAGGAGAGAGGAGAGTAAGCTTGGGTCTAGGAGTGGGGTGGAAGATATTTCATAGAAAACGGACAGGGAACGATAAGGAGAGGAGGCGAAAGCAGTGTTAGATGATGGAGAGAAGATAGGAATAGAAACAAGAGGAAAGATTAAAAGAAAGGATTGACAAATCAGACTAGGGAATGAAAGAATATAAGGCAAGGATGGCCAAACTTTCGTAGCTCATGCTTCAGTTATTTCATTTTTGAATCAGCTGCGTGATATAAGATAAAATATTGCACCAAGAACAATAACAACTATAGAAAAAGTGCTGTATAGAATTGAGTGGTGAGATACCTTAAGCGTGTGAGGCCGTGTATGTAATATGTCACATTGGATGAATACAATTTCTATTTCTTTCGTCTAAACATTGGCTAAGAATGAGTTAATCTTTACTTTTAAATATTCAATGACAAAGCATTAGATCTAAGAAGGGACTAAGAAGTCCAAATATCGCCATTCAATAAAGAAATTTAATGATAATTACTATTAATACGACATTACGCTATACGCCGTTCCTAACTCAAGGTGTTCTCCAATCTCGTTTTAATTATAAATAGAAACAGAAGGAAATCTCTAAGAAAGACATGGATGTTTGAGGCATACTCTTTAGCGTATCCTCAAGACGCTTCACTTCGAAATTACGTACCTATCTGAACCACTATTGATTCAAATCCTCTTTCAGAGGACAAATTGAATCGGACAACCTGAAATGTATCCCTTAATTCTATTAATCTGGCTTGATATTGAATTCCTTTGTGGTGCAGTCTATTGCACAGGGTTCTAAATCTTCGCTGTAGAGTAACAATAGAATTTTAATTTGTCAAGTACGGTGGTGGTACCCTCCAAGATGGATCCCGCAAACATCATCAACCTGAGTAAATTTGACTCCACTGGGTAGTTCGGTTGTTAGAAAATCCGTTTCTAAAACAGAAGACGCGTTCGAGATCCAATTAATTCTAAATCTATCACTTAGATTTTTCTGCATATTTTAATTGGTCCCGCTGAAGAAATCAATTAAGATTACCTTAGAGTGAAGCCATTGATCAGGAGAGATTCCATAAGAGTAGGCATTGAGTTAAATTTCTTAAATATGTTCAGTGAATGTCTCCACCACGAACATAAATACCTTGCAAGCCTCTTTTTGGCGAGTGGCAGAACGGATAGGTTTAAATATATATGTTTGGTATATGTCAATACCAAAGTACAGCACCAAGACATGTTTCCGCGATGGACAAGTTTCCGCTGTGTTATACACAGTTTTCACTGAAGTAGATGTCTTTAAATAAGAAAGATGCAACCAACTCCGTTTTCTACCTTACAAATTCTTCCTATCCTGTACTCAAAATACTGCTGTACTAAGTACTGCTGTTTTAAATTTGATATGACATATCTACATGAGTACGGTAATATCGATTAATTTGCTACCGACTTTCTATTTCATTCCTTTCTTTTTCCATTTCTTCGACTCCTTTCACTTAGTCTAGATCATTCCACTCCTTACACTCATTTACCTCATTCCCTCTTAGTATTCAGGTTGTTTTATTTCCTCTTTCTTAAACTGATGATGTACTATTTCTGTGAAACCGATCTTGCTTCTGTCCTATAACGCGTGGTCAAGAAAAAGAAACATTAACGATTGCGGTTGGCTGATTGGCTACTATATGGTACTAAATTATTGTCTTGTTACGTCGTGCCGGGAAGGTACTTTATCCGATGAATGTTCTTTAAAATCATATTAAAGAAATATTGACAACCATTTCTGGAACATTCTTCGTAAATTTAATTTTTGAATCTTAAACCCCTTCGGGTAATGTCTAACCTCATATCTTACAAATCCTTCCAGGTTCGACGCCAGGTGATTAATAGGCCACCCATTAAAAATGCATGTAAAGAGTTTTTTTTTTACTGTCCGATGAGTTCTTATGTGAAATAAATCTATAAGCGCTTAATTCAAGTAAATCCTAACGACCTTTTGAAGTACCGTTTGAGGAAAATTTCATTGAGATAAATATCCTTCGGGTAACATATTTTTGGGTGAAAAGTATCTTTGGTAAAAAATACTAGGCAATAACGTCTTGGGAATAACGTTTCTGGAAAAAACTCTAATTCCGGGAACCGTCTCTTCAGTAAAAGGTCTTTGGATGAAATGTCTCTTGAATACCTACGGACGAAACGTCCGGAGAGCCGAAAATGATCATGGTTTGCAGTTGGTATTCTTATAAATTGGGTAGTATATAAATCAGTGCAGATCGTCTCAAAACTTGTAATATTTGCAATATTTCAGATACATTTTATAACATAATTTGAGAAGATAAGAAACGAATGGATGAATGGTTGAAAATGGGGAGAAAAGGCCGCTTGATCAATTAATTGAGCTGGGATTCCATGCGAATGAAAACGTAGTTGGCAGGTAAATCGCAAGAGGAGATGTCTCTCTCTTTCGTAGTTCTCAATTTGGATAAGAGAGGGCACCACGAATCTCAGCTCCTGGAACCTCACAGTATCCCTCTCTACCTTTAACGGCCTCTCCTTTAAACAGCTTGAAAGAGGAGGGATTAAACAGAAAGTGACAGGATTTCCCCTCCTAGGTGAAGAATGAGGTGTGGAATTAAGGTTTGGAGTAGAAATAGAACGCAGAAAGAGGCACGATAGATAAAAAACGTATAAGAATGCGCAACATTGATGCATATACCCAACATATAACTCCCCCTTATTTATCATTTTGCCATCAGCTTTAGGATGAGCTCTGCCTGATTAGTTCTCCCATTTTCCCTCGTTCATATCGGACCTCCTTGAAAACCTTATCCTCTTTAAGGCCCGCCTCCCCTTATTTAAGGCCATATTAATGCTCTGCCGTCGTTTTGAGATATTAAGAAATCCCCGTAATTTCCCTTCGCATTTAGATCCAGATTCCGTAGCTACTGCCTTCTTGTAATCTTCCCGCGCTTATCAACTTCTTCCTCACTTCGCCTTGGAGAAGGTTTATTAGTCTCGAGGGTTTAATTCATGTTTATGACTTTAAAAAACGACTCCGCGTCATGTAACGGCTGAGAGAAAGTGCACGGGGACAATGATTCAGTCATTCCGACTTAATTACCACTTTACATTCATCAACAATTCTGCTCGTAGCGGTAAAGCAACGATGTAAATCTCTACTAATGTAATTACCTTGATGTTGCACATAAGAAATGAGAATCATGCTAAAACTTGCAGGATGAATAATTTTTTTAATTATATCCGTTGATAGTATAGTAAACAGTATGTTATCTAGTCATTAAAATACCAATTAAATTATGCATTCAAAACAACGACTCCGTAAGAAAAACATTTGGAATGCAAGTGTACTTTGATAAACGATAATACTGATATAAATAGTCTTACGTAAACATTAGTGTCCAGCAAACAGGGTTCCCTGTATTAAAAAGAAATACTTAGTACTTTTCCACAGAAAATTTTTATTTTACGACCGGTTTCCCAAGCGAACTTGCATCTTCAGGTACATTAAAGGTTCAGTCAGCGATTATTCAGAGATGCCGCTGCATATTTCATGGAATATGTAATTTGACCGATTGCGAGATCTCATATCACTTATTTAATATTTTCCCGACTAATTAGTCTGGCATCAACTATTCATTGAAAAATCAGGAAGTCTTTAGTTAGTCCCCAGTTGTTTCAAATACATTAATGATTTTGCATATTAAATTTGAAAAGTTAGATTACATGGTTCATCTGAATGAAGATTGTCAGAAAATCGCAATTAAAAAATCCTCCCTAATAGTTGGTCCTCCCCGTGAAATCCCCGCCCCCTGCGATTTTTGTAGCAAATATGGAAAGCATTACGGGAAATTCAGCTCACAAATTACGAATATAAGAGCTGTTTGACCTCACTTAAAGATTTTCAACTATTTCCAATACAAGAACTAGCGGAAAATAAAATATAAAGTAATTTTTTATTGCTATTTTACCGCTACAATATTTTCCATTTTATTTCATCGTAATGCCTTAATATGACTAATACAATTTATATGATTATCATACACTATAGTCATGATGATTCGCTAAAATCATCCTTGAAATTTTACTCACGAACTACTAAATTCTTTTAGAAAATGACATCTGACCCATTTAGCTACTCGGGCCTATAGAGAAGAAAATCATTGCCCCCGGATCTTATGCTATAAGATGTCTTGCTTGTTGCATAAGATGCAGGCATGATTTGCAACACCTGGATAAAGAATTCACCTGCCTTCTCGCAAATCGACGTAACGTACTCGTATGAATATCATGTCAACAGAACCAATAACCAATGACCAATTAATCTTCCATAATTAAACAGAAGGTGATTCAATGACAACTGAAGTATATCAGGCTTCTAAATAAAATTAAACAGACAAATAAACTGAAAAAAGTACCAAAATATTAACTATTTAGGTTATATCACGTATAAAATGAACCACTTCAATCGATGGCTTGAGAGATTTGATCGATTTTTAATTTAATTTACGAACGCAATAAAGGAAAAATAGAAACTGACTGCTACCAAAATTATTTTCATCCCTCTTCTATGACAAAATTTAATTAATGACATCATAACCTCGGCATCTGATTTTCATTTTCAATTTTCAAAAAGATTTACATTTGCTTTTTATATATTTTTTTTNCGAATACTCTCCCCAGCAATTCGGGAGTGGCCATCACGAGGTGCCGGAGGAATTCCCCAGTGCTCCCAAATGACGCTCAGAGACAAATATTCTGTGGAATCCCTAGTTTACTTTACAACCTACTCTAAACTCGAGTATCTATAGTGAAAACCCAGAAGAAGATATGTGAAGTAGCCCATCTGTTTTAGCTTTTCCTCTATTCCTTAACCGTTAGCTTATCTTTCTTTCCCCGAGTGAATATTTTATATCTAGTTATTTTTGGCATTAATTTCATCCCAAGATCCGTCGCTTTATCATTAAGTTCACCTTGAAGACTCTAGCTCATTTAAATTCGTCATTAATCCTCGGAGCAAATGAGAATCTCTCGAACTCTAATTTTGGATAAGGAAACTCGAAAGATATTTTTTCCACAAACTTTATTTTTAAGCGGAAACGACCGGCTTATATGAACGTTCGTCATAATCAGGTCTTATTTTGGCTTTATATTGAAAACCATATAGCCCTCTGTAGTAATATGCTATTATTTTTATCACAATTTGGAAATCCACGTTTAGCATATATTAGGTCAAAAATGGTTTTTTTTAATCTCTTGAGAAGAATCTTTAACTTTACTCAATCCACCACAATGCTTTGGGAAGAAAATGAAATCTCTACGAAATAAGGAATCCCCATCGACGTTTTCTATGCGGCAACCACTTTTTTAAATCATAGTTTTACGGTATGCGGTATCATCCAAAAGGACAGCTAGCATTTCATTGTTCACGTTAAAACTTCCTCTCCACAGTACTGCCTGATTCCCCCTCACCGTCACATTTGTTTTTACTCCTTCCTTCTCCATATGCGATAACTTACAGATAATCGCTCCCTATTCCGGCGAACGTTACGATACCCCGATATTCCCGGATGGTAACATCATATTTGCCAAGCCATTAGATTATGCTCTTGACCGGCCCTTTTCCCCGACATTATGCTAAACCCTATCACGGCGGACCATCGCCCAGAGAGTGGCCATTTCGTACGTCCGCCGTGTATTTCCATCGATGTCTCCCATAGCGCTTTTATACAAAGCCGGTATCCTTATGTGCGGAATCTCCAACGATAACGGGCTTGGCGTTGGTGGGTGTATTAATACAGTGACGGTGCAATATCCCCACATTTACCGACATCGGAATCATAGGTTGTGAAGTGCGTTTTGTTAGGTTTGGAATCACTCTTTTATGGGGAGAAGTACTGGAGATGAAGGTTTTCAAAGTACTTGTATGTGGAATCCATGTCCGAGTAGATTTCTATCGTTGCCAAATCAACCTTCACTACTTTGCAGACTATTTCAAACCTTTTGAAAATATACTGAGAGGAGGACCGAAGTAAACCATTCCATTCTATTAGTTCGCCAAGGTAGTTTAAGCGGGTAGATTGCTCGTTCTTTGTTTCGCGGACCCACAATGCTTTCATGTGCATTTGCAGATTTCATTTACATTTCAGAAAATATTAAATATATACTATTAACTACGAAAACTTTATTATTAAAATACTTTGTTAAATTTACTTAACAGGTAAATGCAACACAATTACAGAAAAAAGTATAATAATGATGATGATGATGATGATGATAGTAACAATAATAATGACAATAACAACTATAGTAATAATAATTATGCTAACAATCGTCTTTATTCGAGCGAGATTGAGAGTACTGAACTTACATTTCTTAGAACAAATAATTATACTCATTAGGATATTTCCTCATACTCTTGGGAGTTTAGTTTAGAAACCGCTGTTCTATGTCATTAAAGAGTATTTATAAATTAAATATTGAAAAGATTTTCATTTTTTTAAGTCTTCTATGACAAATGTATCAAATTTTACCATTTTTATAACGAAATACTGACAATTCTAATTTTTATTTTCAAAGGAGGCAAAATTCTATGTTGATTAATGCATTGTAAAAAGTCTGATCTTATTAATGTGTATATTTTGCACGGGCAATTACTTTTAATTTAATCTTTTAGATGCGGAAATGCTTAGAGAAGTACGTACAAGTTACTCCTGGTTCCTATTCCTCTCTGAATGATCATGCGCGCTTAAGTTCCCTACTCCCTTCTTTCAGTCTTTTTTGACAAACCACTGCTAGGAATTGGGATAAGTAGCCTAACTGAGGCCTAATCTAGCGTTCAAAGTTATATAATCACCAACAGGGTCTACTTGCTAAACTAAATCAGTTAAAAGGAATAACAAGAACTAATCTTAATCCTTGTTAATCAGTTTATATTATTATTAGATTTTGGGTGGATATTCCTGGCCCTGGATACCTTTCCATATTTTTTTTGTCTTGCCAGCCCTATTTTCCCTTGAGAACGTTACCACCAATAAGTTTCTTTCACAATCAGTAACTCTGCTATATTTTACCCACATTAATCAATTAATCAATATATTTTATACTTCAGTCATCAAACGTTTTCTCCCATTAACGCCCGTACTTCTTGTTGTCGTTTTCCTATCATCCTAACTCACCTTTCCCAGCACAGCAGTATCGCTATACTCCAAATACCTCCAATATTTAGAATTCTTCTTTTGTTACTGTCCGAGCCACATACCCTTTGAGTAAAATACTCCAGGCTAAGAATATTAGCAATCTATTCCTGATTCCTTTCTAAGTCTTCGTCCTTTCAAGGCCCTTCGTCATCCCCTCCCCTCGTTATATGAAGACTAACCTTCTTCTCCTCTTTTGTATGCATCTCCAATCTCAAAAAAGAATACTACCTACTATCGGATTTTTTATTATGGATTCTCCAGTTTGGAGTAAAAAATTAATTATGGAATTCAAAGAAAAGCGATTTACAACAAATTTTACCAACTTTCATCTTGCACTTAACCATATAATGCAAAAGGATTTGTTTTTACTTGGTTGGAATGAACCAGGAACGAAGAATGTACTCATTTCCTCGCGTTCTAACTCTAGGAGTGCTCGCTTTTACAGTTGATGTTTCCCAAGCCGGCATTTAATAGAGAAGAATATAAAAGAATAAAAAAATAAATCTAATAAAATATAAAATAGCTAGTTTTAATTTAAATAAAACGTTTCTGATTGTTTTCATTACACGATAGTAAGTTGTGATCGATTTTGTGAAGCAAACTTTTTTTAACAATGGATGGATGCAAAATGCGAAATTTGTCTCGCTTTAAATCTCATAGCAGTAACATTCACAAGTTATAACTTACGTTGACTAAAATTTAATGATTAACTTTATACGTATTTTATATTTAAGGCACGAATACTCTCCCCAGCAATTCGGGAGTGGCCATCACGAGGTGCCGGAGGAATTCCCCAGTGCTCCCAAATGACGCTCAGAGACAAATATTCTGTGGAATCCCTAGTTTACTTTACAACCTACTCTAAACTCGAGTATCTATAGTGAAAACCCAGAAGAAGATATGTGAAGTAGCCCATCTGTTTTAGCTTTTCCTCTATTCCTTAAGCGTTAGCTTATCTTTCTTTCCCCGAGTGAATATTTTATATCTAGTTATTTTTGGCATTAATTTCATCCCAAGATCCGTCGCTTTATCATTAAGTTCACCTTGAAGACTCTAGCTCATTTAAATTCGTCATTAATCCTCGGAGCAAATGAGAATCTCTCGAACTCTAATTTTGGATAAGGAAACTCGAAAGATATTTTTTCCACAAACTTTATTTTTAAGCGGAAACGACCGGCTTATATGAACGTTCGTCATAATCAGGTCTTATTTTGGCTTTATATTGAAAACCATATAGCCCTCTGTAGCATAGGTGATGAGCGTTATGGCTTTATCTTTTGCCCTTCAATCAAAATTCGGAGAATGTTTCAATTTTTCATTTTCTCAGCCTCGTTTCTTAAGTCGACTTATAAAAAAATTAAAAATGTTCTACTTGAGTTCTCGCAGGGATCGATTTCGTGATTTCCACTCACAATATCTTTATGAATTCTTAGCCATATAAACTCTTTATTCACAATGCATACTAGACAAATCCTCAGACTACTTATCCCAATTCCTAGCAAAACATTAGCCTGATTTCTCATCAGTTGTGTGATTCTTAATCCAGGGTCTTATTACCTGTTAATTATCTAATTTTATATTATTTCTAACGGTTCTGTTACTCTTTATTTTATTTTATATATCTTTTACTATAATTTTACATAGCTTGCATAACACGTCATTTTGGAAAGGAAAAAGAGTTTGGATACCCTTTTCTAGAGGCGTGGGCAAGGGGTGGTTTAGGGGTTCCAGTCCCTCATGAGATAAAAGCCAATAATATAGGGAAGCATGCAAGAGTATGGTATCTCGTATGTACAATGCATAGTTATATAATAACCAACAGGATATACCTGCTAAACTAAATAAGTTAAAAGGAATAAGAAGAATGAACCTTAATCCTTGTATATCAGATTACATTATCATTAGATTTTTGGTGGAAGTATTCCTTGCCCTGGATTGTAGGCAATGCAGCGTTAACTCCATGACTCTAAACCCCCATGGACAGATCCTGGCTACGCACCTGCCTTTTTCGCTCTTTCGGAGCCTCATCCAGGATACCCAGGATAGAAAAAAAGCATTATTACAAATTAAGATGCATTGCTATTTGGACGTTGTATGTCACTCAAGTGCTGCCTATTGGCAATACATTCGGCTACATAGATTTACGTGCAACGTAGATTAACATAAACCCTTCCGATGCATAATGCTCATAATTCTAGCTGTAGTAGTAATCGACATTCGACAATCTATACTTAAACAAGAGTGCAATCCAGTAACCCTGGACCGGAAATTTTTAAGGGTTACTTAAAGCAGCAAATCCAGACCCCTCGGATTCTTTGCGTCTAAATCTGTAGCGAAAGACCACTAAGTGAACGATCCGAACATAAAGATGGATACGAGGAAGACAAGGGATTTATCAAAGCAAGTCTTACTAAATTTACCAGCAAACAGCTGTCGGAGGGGTTCCCGAAGAAAGAAGTGAACCCTTTGCGCGCGCGACATTATTCGTGGACCTCTTAATGTCCACCTTAGTAAAAAGCGGAAATTGGGGTCATAAAATTTACGACGCGGAATATAGTCCTTGATAGATGAAGAGGTAGCGCTGATATAAATAGATATACTTTTCGATTTCAAAGTGAAATCTGGGTGCTGAGTTAACCAGCCATATGTTATTATTCGGATACAGCATCAGTTCAAGTCGTAGACTGGTATAAGCAAATAATTCGGCAATTGCGTGACTCAGCTATGATCAGTTAGATAACTTTTGGTCTAAGCTTACAAAAAAGAATTCAACTGACGAATTTTTGTCGGATTTCTACGTTTGAAAGTATTAATTAATTAATGCTGGTGGTAATTGGTTGAACTTATTTCTGTTTGGTTTTAATGAAAACAAAATCTGACGCTTTTCACAGAAATGTCGGTACAAAAATCTTTGTGGGCGGTCTCGGATTATGTTATCATTTATAACCAAATTCGCGTTAGGACGGCACTCGGCGTCCCGAGGGAAGGGAGAAAGTGGAGGTGATGAGGGGTCATTCTCGCTATGCCGAATGCTTTTTCCTGCTCAGGAAACGCTGAATCCCCTATTTTCTGACTTGGACTCGCCCCATCTACGCAGTAGGTTACCGAGTGAGTGCCTTCATAACGCGAATTAGGTATACTAACCAAATATGAGAGCATAGATAAGACAAATTGGAAATGGTCGCGCCAAATGCGTATAGCCCATTCTTGTTTACTATTAAATGATAAAGGCAATGCACAAATTGAGCCAAATATGTTAGCTTACTGAAGTATCACATATTAATATTTGCGTTATTAACACATTTTAATAAGCATTTTCTTTTTTACTTTGAGTTGCGTATCCACCAGAAAACTTTTAGTCCCAAAAGAAATATGGCGTTTTTAATAATAAATATACTCACCCGTAAATTGTAGTGAATAACCTACAATAATAATGGATTAGACTAATCAAAATCTCAGGTATACTCAAGAAAATTGCATTAAATGAACGTTTTCGAAGCACAGGTGGAATGCCAACTCTTTTCATATCGCAGATATTGTATTGTTAAAGTAAAAAAAGACAATTTCTTTCGTGACAGTTCAAAACAATATTCTATATTAGTGTCACGCAGTTAATTTTATAATCTAATTCCATTGATATGAGATAGAAAATTAAAACTCGATTCAATAACAAAATGATTATGGTATAAAGCAATTTACCAAGGCATATCTGGTTATATCCATTCCAAGAATCCACCTTAATCTAAACTAATTGCGAATTTAAATGAGACAAATTCGAATTTTTAAACCTCTTCAGGAAGCGTCATTGTCTAAAAGTAATCGAGATATATTTATGAAAAAACCAAGTGGATACTAAAAATTTCAAACTCTAGAAATCGGATCGTTTAAAACAAAATTATATGTTTTCCAATTAATGTAATTTATCCATTAGTAGTTGGGAGAAGATACTCCATTTACGTAGACGATTTAATCATCGTAGTGGAACAGAATGCAGGGAGAATAATGTTGCCATCAGGGCTTTGAGTCGCAGCAGAGATGCGTAGGGCTGTCACCTGAGTGGCTGTAAATAACGCACCCTATTGCCCGGCAGATGGGGAGACATTCCACCGAGAAAAAGAAACAAAGAGAGCGACAATGGAATGATTTCAGGAGGAGAACAGAGTCCTGTCCATCGGTTTACTGACTACTTAGTAAAGGAATTAAAATAGCTTTGAAACAGATACAAATTTCTGAAGCAATCATTCCGATTGGCCATGTTGAGGATTGCTGCAATTTTTGTCTGTACTGGGAAAGGGACATCACTTAAGCCCCGTTTACTGTAGTCATACTTTATCTTCTCTTCGTAGATTATACTTAGGAAATTGTTTGTTTCATACAGTGCAATACAATAATATACGAAATACACGTCAGATTGTGATGTAATACGACTAGATAGTAAGATAAAAATTGAATACATGAACATGTACAGATTTCAATAAATACGTTAGCGATAGAAACGAAACGTAAGGAGTAAAAGATAATTACAAGTAATATTAAAGTAAATGAGGTACAGATAGTTTGCAATTCTTAATCATTGATATGCACTGATATAGAATTAATTATTTTTTCCTTCTAAGTATTGCTATTCTCATGGATCACCAAATGGTAATTCATACGAATTTAGGACATTCACTCAAGGTAAATTTCGTTAATCTCCAACTAATTTTACCGAATTCTGGATTGAATTGAGTAATCAATTCGATAAAAGTGAAGCAGAAACAAAATTCATTTCCAAAAAAACTGTCTCAAACTATTAACAATTCGTACCTTTAATCTGAAATTGCCTATTCCTGAATCTTGTAATAAAATATTCATGGAAACCTAAATAAAATTTACTCCGTGGGGTCATTGTCAGATCAGCATAATCTCATGTGTGTATTTTCACAACTTAGGATAGATTTTATTTCTCGGTACAAAAGTATAGTTAAGAAAGTCATATGATATACGTAATCATATAATGATATTTTAAAATTAGAATCTGCCCAATTTTTACAAAATTAGCATACATATTTGAGCATTCGGTAGCTTATTTTAAATTCCATTTCGCGTATTTTGCCAACGGATTTCACCTCGAATTACTTAAGAAGAAATATAATCAATATGACGGAAATGAAAAGGCCAGATGAGGGATTTCGGGTTAGAATCTAAAAAAATATGATTGAAATTGCTGCAATTACGTTTGAAATTATGTAAATTTCTATCCGATATCCTGAGCATCAATTAGATATTATTTTTCAAATATCAGGTAAAACGAATTAGATGGAAAACTAACAATATTAATATTTCAGCTCATTGTCACTGATTTTATGATATTCGAAAATTCTGCCGTCAAAACTCGGACGTTCACGCAAAAGTTAAAACCTTGATAATTACCAGTTAATCGCTATTAATGCGGATGAAAATCAAACTAATCATCAAAAAAGGTTGCAAACAATTCATCAGGTTATTAATAACCCTTTATTAGCCACCATATCCTTTTTCCCTTCTTAGCCTTGTTCCCATAATTTATGGGGTCGGATTATGATTTTTTATGATTTTGATGATTGATTTGGTTTTGGCGCTGATTTTTACTGCAGGATACCCTCATGACCGCAAATTCTTTTTGAAAACATTGAATTTACACACACACACAAATTCGTTCTTATCGAAATCAAAATCTAAAATCCGGTATTCGACCGAGAATCGAGGGGTTAGACCGCTGGCACGCAATCCACGGCCCACCGCGTCTGGTTTTTAAGCACCATGTACAATCAGAATAAAGAAATATACTGATTGACAATATCATGTTTCATAAAAAACTTGTACAGGTTATCACAAAGTTTTGTGGAAACCAAATTTTTTTATTAAATATGGTTCATCGGTTCCACCAAGTCACCGCAGACCAATTTGATTTTACTGATTGATAATTTAATAGAGATAGGAATCTGAAAGGTAAACATCAAACATAGGACACAGACCGATGTATTACTCGTACATAACAGGACTGTTACAATAAATAAATTCCTTACTCGTTCTGCCAGATTTCTTTTGAGTGTCCTTTGTCAGCAGACATCGTCATCATCTTGTGAGTTTGGATCATTTTAACAGATCACTGAATCACCGAAGGGATTCTTTAGGTAGGTAACGGACGATAACACGTCTGAAAATCTACAATTTAGTTCAGAGAGCGGAATACTTTTCCCTTGAACATGATTTCAGGGCGAAAACAAGGCGAACTCGGAGCTTTCTCTTTCCAGTTTAATCGGCTCAAAAACCCGCAGGATGTGTTGAAAGAGCGGCTGGATTAACTTCCCTCCATTAAGAAGTTAAATGGTGATGAATGATCGAAAACTGGTCGCAATCCGCATTCGAAAGCGTTTTCATATTTGCCTCTCTCTCTCTCTCTAGCGTTCACTATTCCCAATCCTGCACCGGACCCGAGTCGAAATCTCGAATTAATTCTGGTAATGGACAGCGTTCGCGAAATAGCTTCCAGCTGTTTCTTTCTCTGTTTGTCGATGGCGGCGAGCGCGGTCAATTTAGATCCGGCGGTGGCTCAAAAGTGTTCTACGCGAACGCGTTCTCTGATGATTCAAACAATCCAGGTCTGCCTCAAATATTTTCAAAGACTACGCAAACAGAAATGCGCTAAAGGTGACGGAAATGAATCCTGACCCCGAAGGTCTACGTATGTCAGGTCAACATCGAAAACGATATATTTTTTACGCTTTATTTCGTTTGGATTGCGAAATTTGAGTATTGGTGAAGATAACTTTGCTCAAAAAGATTGTTTCATAGTGTGTCTATGCGAATGCTATACGGCAAATAACAGTTTATAATTCTTGTAACGGAAAAATATTTCATATTAAGCACTGCATCCTTTGAAAGTATGATTCTCATTTAAAATAAATCCACATTGACTCTACTAATTACGGTTGCTGAAACATGTTATAGAGAATATACAATGCTCTTGCAAAAGTTTGTTTGGGATTAACTAAGGTTTTCATTTCATATAAACTTACTATGTAAACTTAGCAACGCCGAGGTCCCGGGTTCAAATCCTGGTCAGGGCATGGATGTTTGTGTTTGTGTCTATCAGGGTTAATTGTAAGTGGTGTTAATAGACCAAAATTCGCCTAAATAAAGACGTATTATTATTATTATTATTATTAAATTTTATATATTGGGTATTTA
>KZ308246.1:712718-803602 GCA_000376725.2 Ladona fulva
ATTATTATTTGTGTGGCATTTTCGTCCTCATTCTCATCGTTCGCTTTTTTAAATTACTAAAAACAATTACAAAGATTCTGTACTAAACTAATGCGTCAAGTATGATGGTTGTGAACGAGAAATCAATAATATTTTGTTTGAATTTATAAAATCTCCTTGAAGTTCGCGTAAGTTTTAATAAAGAATGGGGCTCCCGGATAGCCAAAGTGGGCAACGCGTTCGACTCCTATGAAAGCGGTCCCGGGTTCAATTCCCGGTGGGAGCCTACGTACGAAATAACCTCAGCTGTCGAAGCACTTTTAGCAATGCTACTACTAATTTAATAAAGAATATACAGGGTTAATTAACCTAACACGACAATACCAAGTTCTATTTCTTAGGTTTTTCATAACACGAGGTAATATGTTATGAAATGATAAAGTTACGATCCATCATTGGTGTAAAAGATAGTCCGGGAAAGCTTTTAGGCATGTTAATTACTAAAATTATATTTCACGAATCAAAAATGGTTCTTCTTTCCTCCGCAATGATTCAGGGGGCAGCACACACAATGTCCCCCATTCCCCCAGACTTCTTAAGTATAGAAACATCTAGCTTCAGGCTTCCCTACCGGACCTATACATATAAATATAATACCTTCTATTTATTTTCTGTGCGCGCCGCAGAGTGGTTTAGCTGGTACTAAAAACATAAGCTCATTTCTAGGCAGAGGAGGAAGAAGGGGGCCCCACGAATGGCCGTGCGTATGACCGCATTCTCGACAGCTTTTCGAGTTACTCGCTTGCCAACCCTTCCATATACAAAGCTAACCGTCCATCCGCCCCTTTTTCTCTAAGTCTTGGAACAGAACCAAAATTACGAGTCCCTAAACTGCCGCGGAAGTTTGCTGTCACACCTGCCTTATTTTCAGCATCCTGACGGGTGGCTCCTCCGCGTGCTCTGCGGCCATTCCGTGAACTATCAAGCGCGCGCCATCGAAGTTCCTGCGATGATTATGGTGATGATAACCTTGTCCGAAAGGGGAGTAGTGATTCGAAAAGTTATACTTAGAAGGCATGTGGACAAAAGGGACTCTATAGGGACAATCGTAGTGGAGGGCTATGCAGACGATGCGGGAGTTAGTACGAACCTTTCTGTCGTTTCGGCTGGTTGTATACGTCACTACTGCCATAGAAGTATTCTGATAACACGTTGACTTCGAAAATAGGCTACTCAATCGTTCTTCAGTAGCTGAAACTCACTTTTCGCATGTCAAAAAATGAGCAAATATACATGTAATGATCCATTCAAACATCTGTTCATTGTCAATATTAACGACAAAAAAGCAAGAATTTTCAAATGAAAATCCTATCGACTAAATTAGTAAGAAACACGACTAGTTTCGACGTTTAACCGTACATTTAAAGCAATTAAAGTATAGGTTCATTTAAAAAGTTTTTTCTGCCTTTTCTTTTGTCGTTATGGAGTGCTACAAAGTTACTCGCAAGTTAGTGGATTTTATTATTCATATTTTCTTTTTTGGATAAAAATATACTCCACTGAACTATAAATAATGAACTAATTAGAAGAACCTTATTAAATCAGTTACAGAATGGCTTTTAAATCATAAAGATGTAGACTTTTTGTTTAATAAGATTGTGTGAAGGTGAAAAATTCTTTATATGATATGTACATTATTTCTGTATAGTTTTGTTTTTTCTTATGACACTCGTCTCAAGTTTCTTTTATTTTCTTTACTATATTTATTGTATTTTTATATCATTAAGAGTCGGTAACCACTGAGCTGGTGCTTATCATCAATGAGATACCTCTATTCCTCTAAATGCGTAATATGTATTGTTTGTTATTTGATAATTGTAAAGGAATGAAAATTATTATTATTATTATTAAATAGTAATACTTGCCCAAGAAGGTGAACTACTTATCAAATGGGGACCATTTCTAATCTTTACTACAAGGTGCAACCATGGTCTTTACCAAAATTCAAGGAATTAATTTTTTTGGCACGCGATTTATTTAGAAGGCGGAAACGCCACCCATTGCTGAAATCTTTCTATGATTGTGTTTATTTTTTCCGAGAAATGCTATAATTCCCTGTGATAACAGATACGGGGCTGCTGCGATAACACATATTCGCGTAGACAGCTCAGGATCTGATCGGAACTGCGGCTCATACGCAGAATGATTTTCCCAGTCTCTACGAGCTTTCAAAACGCGCACTGCGCATGCGCCGTAGCCCCGAAATGATCCTGAAATTTCTCCGCGAATACGACTAATAAATACTGTAGATGTCCACAGTGTCCACAATTCTAGAGGAAGTAAAGGGGTGTCTAGCAGGGTAATGTACGGTGTAGAATTTCCCTGTGGCAATACAATGGCTTTGACGGTATCTCATTAACGCGGAAAAATCCAGAGTCAAGTTCATAATATAAAGCTATGCATGCATGGATATGAAATATAAATTCTGTTTATCGTATCTCCAATAAAGTGACAGCTACTCTTTTCTTTTCTTCTGATAAAATTTCTTCTGATAAAATTTCTTCTAACAAAGGATATAATTTCTCATTATGCTGGCATTACGGAATTAACAGTCTTTTAATTTAACTATATTAATCCTAGATATTTGGGCACGTTTTTGCGTTGACATTTTAAAGGAATAGCGGAAGTATAATGCTTCGATGTTAATGAGATTTGAGGGCGGAAAAGTAACAAAGGCTGAAAGCGTGCGCAATATGCTACGTAAGTTTGATTAGCGAAAGCTGCAGCGGACAGCTACGGCGCAATCTCCCATCTTAGTGAACAAGTGAGGTCATGGCACATAGTGAGTCAAAGCAAATTAACTCGGCTACAAATTGACGCATGTTTTTGCAAGGATTAGAGCTTCTTCGCACATGGTGACCTTTAATTCCTGTCAAGGTCTTCGAGGTGAAATCCGTTGGCAAAATCTCGCGAAATGGAATTTTACATGTGCTTTTGAATGCCCAAATGTCAATAAAATTCGTAAAAATTTGCCGATTATAGTTTCAAAATATGGCGTAAAATTACTTCACCATCAATATAAAAAGCAGCACTAATTTAAGAAGGCATTTATTTCTTCCTCAACGAACTCCTATGCAAATTCTGAAAGGATTTGTGGTAGAACCATGGTCTCGATAGAGAGAATTTAATAAGCTCTCTATCAAGCTACAATAACTCATAGATCCCGATTTCAATTATAAACTAACAAATAGTGTGTGCCTGTTAATTTATTCAGCATTTTCGTTCCATTATCAACTCGAGTCTGGGAAAATGGTTTTGAAATATACCCTGGGAACTGCTAACGAATTTATTGATATCCGATTACTGAAAATAAGTAAAAATTAATGAAATGTGTGTCCTATCTTTATTTCCTCCACCATATACCATCGAACCACATGGGCTCAGGGGGACCTTGAATGTGTATTATTATTTATATCTCTCTTATATCTGAATAAATTATAAAATTAAAATGGAAATGGTAGATTTTATTTGATTAAGCCTCAATGAACTTTTATAAACAAAATACTCGAGGCACGATCTCGTGAATGTAAGTGAAAATCACAGATCTACAACAATTATACCTTGGAAACAACAATTATACATTGTTATGATAGGTCTATACCTCACAGAAATAGTCTAAAAGATATTTCCTTCACAAAATCAATAAACCGATAAAAATAAATAAAATTTTTGAATTTTGTTCCTTCAAATCTTCACATGGCTCTGATGGTTGTTTTAGTTTTAGAGATAGCGCTACAGTTATTCTGACTGATACATAAAAGCTTCTTAAATCTGATGGTCTCACAAGATGAAGAGTATGGCGTATTATTTTCGAATATACGAATCTCATCTTTAGCGTCGTGAAATGTGGGTTTTTTGTCTGAATTGCATATAAAATACATTCTGTTGATACATTTATATTAATCGTCCTTTATGCACCTAATTAGCGATAGGCATATCAAGGAAAGGAGTGATTAAAGCAATGGGATATGCAAATCCTTTACATCCACTGAATTTATGATGGTATTGATACTAAATCGTACTTGTAACTCAATATTGATACTAAATAACTAAATCAAAACTGATGGTATTGAAACTAACTCGTATTTCTTTGAAATGACTGATTCTACAATTTCGAATTGGCGCCCGATTATATCAATACAGAAACCGCACTCAAAATTTAATCCCACCAGACCTAATGCTGAAAATTTACTAAAAGCTCATTCGAACTTCCTTTTACAACTACTTAATTTATGATCAAATTTATTACATATACGTTTTGGTAATAACTTCGCGTCCTTATCGTCTCCCATACTTTTGTAGTCTTTCATAACATTATCTTTCGCAGAAGTTCCTATGAGTAAATAATCTCAACTCCATTTTCACTCTTGTCTCCGCATTATTCTTACAAAAATACGGTGCTATATATTGCGATAATTTCCTTATCTTATTTCTGAAAAGCATTTACAAAATTAAATTAGCAAAGAGAGGGATTTGAAGCAGGAAACGTGTAAAGGGTAAAGGAGAAACTAATCAGATTAGAATGCCATCAAGACGTTTACTGCAAATCAGTCAAATGAGTAAACTCCAGATGTTCTGGCCTAATATTGTGGAACGCCATCTAAAATAATTGAAATGCGTACTTCGTATTTTTCACAAGTTTATTTTAAAAATCGACCGGTTTCGATCATGACGGTCATCATCAGGTACACTATATCTTGAAATTACAGTATTTATACACTGCTATGCAGTTTTGCTGGGAGGGAAAGGAGAGGGGGGGGTTATGGTAGGTTAAATCAGTGTTGTCTAATGAGTGTTGAAAACCAGACTTAAGTTAAAACAAAAGCAAGTATATCGGCAACTGTTTCAACTTAAGAAAACACAACTCCCCAACTCGCCATTTGAAACCGAATCGCGACTACACACTCAATGTCTTTCCACATTCAATTCCAAATTCGATTCGCGATTTCATTCGAAGGAAAACTCTCAGTTTACAGTCCCTATTAACGAAGGAATTATTCTGCGGTCTATAGGGTTTAGAACTGAGAACACGGATACGTTGCGCTTAGAAGCGGCGGAAACGTTAATTATGAGCGGATTCATATCCAGTTTGTTAGCGCAAGCTAGCTTCAAACTCGTTCACCTATCGATGCGCGGTTGCGTTTCGGAATAGCGTCGACTCTAACGCTGTGAATTCGCATGCGAAATCACCATTCGTCAGCAAGTAGACGCTTGGCTGAATAGAGGCGCCGGATCTCGCGGATTTCCTACGTGGCCAAATTTATTCATAGAATCTAATCGCGGATGCAGAGTGGATTCATGTCGAAGGTGCGGAGTTCTTATCAATTAATAGCAACCTTCTGATGATTTAGAGCACACACGTTGATGCTGAGCCGGCCTCGTGGCGTTCGATTTTGAAAACGGATGACTTATATGTAATTAATATACATGTTTGATTTGAAGCCGTAAGTTTATCTTTATAATGGAGAGATCGGTCAAAATCTCGTCTATTCATGTATATACAACACTACTACCTCTCGAAAAGGAAAATTATTTCTCGAATCTAAGGAAGACAAAAATACAATCGGCGAATACACAGGGAAAATGGGGCATCCGGAAAAAGCCTTAGGAAGGACCAATGGATAGTTAAGGACGAAAAAAATTCATTTTAGTTAAAAGTTGTAGATTTTGAAAGGGAATGATTTATGAAATGGATTTATGAATTGGAATTCAATAGAACCACCCCACCACCTCCTTCTATCACTTTCCATATTCCCGGTTGGGATTTCCTATTTGATGAACAAAATGTCATTAATACGGAATATTAAGGAAAATGAAACGGCAGCAAACCTACGTATAAACCTAAAAATGCAGGAATTAAAATGCTTAGTGAATAAGAGAACTAGGAGGTTAAAGCTAGTGAAATGGGAAAACTAAGGGCCACTGATACTCAACAGGTTATAAGGTGACAGGTATACAAAGTTAAAAGTGTCAGATGAGAGAGACTAAGTCAGTAGATGAAAAAGAACGAGCGAATAGAAAAAGCCAGCCTAAAGCCCGATATTATAATGTATACTTAAAATGGGCATAAAATAATGTTCACTTTAGGACAATATATTATTAAGTTTTGCAAGACTGAAGATAATTCTTAATTTCCATTCCAATCCATCATATAAATATAGAAGATTCATTATAATATTGAATTTAACTATAGCCATCAAGGTTCTAAAGAGAAAATGAGTTAAGGTCCGTAGGTACACGTTATAATACGGGGTCTAAGACAATCTTTTATTTAACTGAACCAACGTAATAAGAAGTTCAGAAAGTTGGAGAGAGCTTTTATAGAGAAAGTACACCATAGATAGAGTAGAAGAAGCGTACAATATAAGAAGTACCTATAAAAGTTACTAGGCAACTCGACTTATTTAAATTAAGCTCTTCTTTATTGATGAACACCGTACCGAAGAGAATTACATTTTTATCTTCTGTTTTCGTTATTAAAAAGTAAGTCAATTCTTGGTGTGTAATTGTAGATCAATATTTCCGTTACTTATATTAGCAATAGATATATGCTATATTTACATATACAATTTAATCAAAATTGTGAAAGTCATTCAGAAAGCGGTTAATAGGATAGCCATTTGAACTATATTATGTTATTATTATTATTATTATACAATAAAAAAGTTACAAGTGGACGGAAGTCCGGTGGCAACTTATATACAAAATATACAATTTTAAAAACGAGCTTACACCTAAATTAAGACAATCAACAAAATTAATATAAATTTTCTACACTTCTTACAAAATACATCTACATCTTCCATAATGCATACAAGAACACAATACAATCAAATATCAAAATAGTCTTGAAGGCTCCAACACTAAGCATAAATGTCTATATTTTAACAATAAAACTAAGTATATTTAGCAATATATGCACTCCGAAAATTTTTACAGAAGGTCACATGCTTTTTTTTTTTNTGTTATGTTACATTATTATAACGCAAAAACTATGAAATAATATTTAATCAGATACATGAAAAATTATGAAATGAACTGTACTTGTAAACTTTATAATAATATAAACTTCATAGCCAACTTTCAGAGAGTGAAGAAATGCTCATCAAAAGGCCATGAAAACGCAACCGAGGCAAATATTTTTAAGCCCCACAATCACTCAACTTTTTATGTAAAAAAATTACAAAATATTTTGCACTCTTAATTTTCTCCCTAGAAAATTACTTGGTACTCAAAGTCGCCATAGCTTATTGATAATACAGGCGCACGTGTACGAAACATGGAACAATCCGCGCCCAATTGCGCGACAATCTCTTTTAATAAAGACGGCCTACATGGTGAGTCTGCAAAAGGTCGCGCACTGACACTCTTGATCCTTCACCTAATGGTCACCCCATGCATCTTGAGGGAAAAAATAATATTTTTAGGTGGAGTATAAATACACCTTGTGCCTTTGCCTCTCATAGCGGAGTGAATCAGTCCACCGCCGAAAGGTCGTCGGTACAAATAACTAGAGGTTCACAAACCTCTCTATCCCCATTCCATACGGTAGTGTTTATAAAACAAGAACAAGGAAATGACTTGACGGAGAGCAGATGATACTCTATCGCACTGCAATTAAATATCCGAGACAATATAGATAAGTAAGTGAGAACAGAAATTGTTCCAGTCAAGGATTATAACTCTAAAAATGGCTTAATATTTGAGATATCGGGAGAAAAGGGTTTTTATTTAGTTGTAATCAAACTAGATTTTAGTATGAAAAGTAAAGATCAAGGATCCACCAATGACGCCTCCGCTGTATACATACTACAGTCCTTGTGCACGATATTTCGGCTAGTAAAATTGTTTCCTGTATTTGGCTATTTACTTCCCGGTTTTACTTACTGGTGAAATGAAGCAGCTTTTTGGCGGTTTTTACGTTAATTTTAGGATTTCGGTAACGCAAAGGCTAAACGATTCAAGCTAAGGAAGGTTTTGGCTGATAAATAAGAGACTAATAATAAATACTTATCTCAGTGGAATTCAATCGAGTGTCAAAGAGGTGGCTTTTTTCCCGCTCGTTCGTCCATTACTTGAATATTGTTGCTCAGTATGGAATCCACACGAGAAGGGTCTGATCTCGCAGATAGAGCGCGTACAACGCAGAGCGGCTTGTTCCGTTGAGGGAGGTTATATTTTCGATAGCCGTGTATCATAAATGATCAACACCCTCGGCTGGGAATCTCTCAAGGATAGAAGAACTGAGTATAGACAAGCTATTCCAGAAATTTTAAAATTCTGATTTGCTCGACTAAATACGCGATATCGTGATTCCTGTACTCAGTGAGCGCAATTTCCGAGACCAATTGACATAAATTTTCGCGAGATTATAGCGAGAACGTAAGTCTATTATTGGTCTCTTTTTCCTGATACTCGTAGCATTAAGATTACCAATCCCGAAGTTTATCAATATGTCCGCTATTTTCACACCCCCTGCCATACTCAGTACGGCGGCTTGCAGGGTACTAATGTAAATGTAAATTTTCCCAAATTTACGCGGAATATCGTTCCCCGAGCTATCAAAGTCATCCTTAAGCTTCGGGCGCCTGAAAACTGTTGATTTTAGGTTGGATTGGCTGAGTTGATTAACGCAGCGATAGGTAATAAAACATCTCTCCCTCGTTTAAATGATCCTTCTTGCAAGGAAATTTTATTGTATAGTAATATTAAACTCGAGTTTGCGTATTTTTGATATTTTGACCTATACACGTATAGGCACATTAAACGTCAACATGTTGAGCATAAAATTCCCATGAACTAAATTCAATTTCAAAATTTGGAAGTTACTTAGGATTTCTTCCTTTCATGAATGATGCACTATAAGCGATCAATGCTTTCATATATATTCATAGGAAGAACAATTTCGATTGAAAGTTAAAAGTTTCAAATTTTTAATAAGATACATTTACCATCCCTAAACGATAAATTATGTACGTATTAATGATAGGGTCACAACTCTAGGTTTCTCATCTCGAAATGTAATCTAGCCTTTTCAATTCAATTCTAAGAGTTGAAATTTGTTTTCTTTTTTGTTCTGCAGTAGGTTTTTGTAGGTCTTTTCACCAATCACTCCCAAGAAAAATCGTAAGGTCCAGTTACAATGAATTACATTACTAAGTCATTGCTTACTATTATTAAAGTTCTCTGTTATTTTATTTTTATATGTGCAGAAAAACTAATGCTTTGTAATGCAAATAGATAAAAAGATGATGAATGGGACATTCTAAATTTAAAACGCATCATGAAATTCTTCAAAAAAAACTCCTCATTTAACGATGACAAGGCTGGTCATTTTTTTTTATAATGGCGAACTCATGCGCGGGAAAATAAAAATGTACATGCACCACGAAGCTCCGCACATTTTCAAATATAAGAACATTTGGACAGCACCAATGATTAATAACATAACAAAAATGATGTTACCAATAAAATCGTTTAATCCGTATATTCCAATACATAAAACGTACATTTCTCTCTGAAGAAGACGGTTTTCGCGTTATATTATATAATATCTTTTTATTATTGATGACGCAGGATATGTATTCTCACCATAGAGCAAAACCAAACTCGAAAGTTTATCTTACAACTCAAGCAATATTTTAACCTGGAAATGGACACTAATTTGTTTGGAATCTGATTATGAATTACTGGGGTTAGAGGAAGTAACACGAGTTTCGGTTGAGTTCAGTGAACCTATGAATTACACTTCTCGGTGATAAAAGGCCCATGCCCATGGCGACTGTAAATAAGCACTAAAGACGTTATGACGCTCTTACCCAAATAATACTATAATTCGTTGTTAATAACGAAAAGTGTGTCACAGGAAAATATGAGCTTAAATTGTAAAAATACACAGAATTTAATTTCACACAGGAATATTAGGAAACTCCGAATTCAAAGATATGTTTACGGGACACCAAATCCGATAAAAATGTCGTATTTCATCGCATGCGTACTTTGAAAAATCCGAATCATGAAGTACACAGTACTCTGAAGCATTCACTCTGTGGCACTTATTACTTCGAGTCACCCGTTATCAAGAGGAAGAGAGTTATCCGAATTAGAGAGGATTTATTGTGGCTATTCACTAGCCTTATATGTGGTACTTTAGACTTATATGTGGTATTTTAGACTTAAAGCGACAGTACACATTTAAATTTGTACCTAATATTTACCGAGACTTGCACATATTAAACTAAAATACGATACTGTATTTAATTCATCTAGAAACTGCCGGTTCGCTCAGATAATTTCACCGTGCTCATCCGTGTTCTCAGATCATTTCAGATTTCCAATTCACATCTTATGTATGAATCACCTTTTACGCATGTTTAAAGCAAACTAAACAAATCATACCCAATTTCATAACTCAATTCATCTAAGATATGGAATAAGTGAGATGACTTTCATTGACAGTACGTACGTATGTACCATACATTTTTCTGGAATACACGTGGCTTGGTTGCAACGATACAAATCTGACTTAAAAAGAAAAAAACATGCCTCTTTTCAAGAAATACATGCTTCACTAGCACGGCCATCCTCGTGGTTACATTGCTCATCCCGTCCTCACCGTGTACCTCGCTCCTCGATACATTTTTCCAAGCTCGAACGTGTGTGTAATTAGCGTGATGACCGCCAGGAAATAAACTTTCCCTCGGTCCAAACGGAAGCCTTCGGACGTTAGGCTTAATTAGTCAGTGCTACCGACGCAGCGATTAAAATAAGAACCCAACCCAACCAACAATACACAAAGTTTCCCAAACAAACTTTATCGCCTCGTAACTGGGTAGGGGACCTTAACGGTTCAACAGCCACTTCGGACTTAAGGTGAGGTAACAACCGCATTCTTTCGAGGTTTGAAATTCTCCACCTTAGAAAACAAGGACCGCACCCTCAGAAATTACAGCCCAGCACCGTCTTGTATTCTAAAACTAGAAAAAAAAAGCAATGAAGCTAGGTTACCGTCGAAGACCTCCCTTCATTATACCTTGTCCCAGAAAGATCCCCAACCCCTTCTCGTCCCTGAGAAAAGTTTCCGACAAGGAAGACATCCGATGAGGAGCGCACCTCGTCAAGGGATCCAACGTTTCCAACTCTGAACGTTTTGGCACCCTAATTGGGATCCTGCTGCCCTGTAATCGTCTGCAGCTTTTGAAGGAGGGTAGGGGTTTTACTTTGGGATCCTTCCGTTGCGGCGCTGACGTCGTCTCGCCTGGCCTATCGCCGGACGTGTGGGTTTAAGGAGTTTCGGGGATTTTTTCAGAGATAGAGGGGGTTTGTGCCTCGCCGAGGTTATGAGGGCCTCAGGCAAGGCCAATTAAACCGATATCCTTGGGAAAAGCTGCTTTTAGATGGGTTCTTTGATGCAACACGAGTAGAAAATAAATGAGGTAGTTGTCTATAAAGAATGAGTCTCGTTTAAATAATAGTTCATGTCAATAATACCATGTCGTAGTTCATAAATATAATTATTTTACCCAAGATTATATCTCAAGATGAATCTATAACGGGTAATATCCGTGTATAGTACATTCATATCTGCGTAATATGTTCAAAAGAATAAATTCAAAGGTTACTTAGAACACTTTTTAGGGAAACTGCATTTTATGTGGTGCGAATTCAAAAATATACTCTTGGGAATACATCCATTCCTGGCTTTTAGTAATAGACGTAAGTTAAAATGTCGATGAACGAGGATTAGTTAGTGTGGTTCAAATTAGTTAAACTAAATGTAACAATTATGAACATGAAACAAACTAAATAAAATTGGGGGGAAACTTGATAACTGTAATTTATATGATTGTCTTAGAGCTTAGTGTCTTATTCTCTAGGACACGATTGATAGGAAAAACAATGATGTTAAGCTACGTGCCAATTTACCTGTAATGTTTCTCTGTTAGTACTGCAGTCAAACTCCTACTCCTGAGACTCAGCCAGCGACATAAAGCAAAGCTTCCTTTTTCCTCGTAGAAGATTCTAAGAGCGCGCGCGACTTGAATTTCATTCGTCTTATTTCCTTTCCACCGAGAAGTGCTACTTTCCACGATTCACACCTCAGAGAAGACGCGTCAGGGTTTGATTATAAATTGCTCTGTTAAGCCTTGTGCTGTTAGCTGTAGGTCAGGAAGTGAGGGTTGTCGAGGAGTGTTTGGGCGAGGTGGCTCAAGAAGACCCCTCGAGTCTCGTGACGTGAAGTGGGGAAGGAGAGAAGCTATGCTGTCGCCACGTTTGTCTCAAGAGGGAGTGATTCCTTTCTCATCCTTTACTCCACCGCGTACAGATGTCTCTACTGTCATCGACTGCGGCGCCACGGGAAAATCCATAAAGAGATAGACTTTTTTCCGGGATCATCGAGGTTTTGAAATTTGGATAGAAGAGTATGTGTATTTGAAGGAGGTGATTTAAAATTCCTTATGGTAAAAGGATATATTAAAACTATGAAATGCGTATATACACATTTTTGCTGCGTTGATACAATGAAAGTGACAAGGTTTTATGCTTTATCGAGGCCAAGACAGTAGAATACTATTCCGTAACTCCAAGTAAGAGCTTAAATGAGAATAGAAAGGCACATACCTAAGTTACGCTCATACTTGACAGAAAGACCATCGTTAAACTTTAAAAACGCATTGACATCAATTCAATAGACCGACATGTGTGTGTGGTTCATCGTAAAAATAACTGCAATAATATACCACTCAAGACAATAACTCTATAAGAATTTAAACGATAGAAAAAACTATAAATGAGGAAATGCGTTTATTTCAATAAAGTTAAATGTGATGGAGGATAATTAGTACAATTACGAATCATTCCACTGAAAGGGAGAAGTTACCTTCTAAATATACTCAGATAATTCGAAAAAATGGGTTATATTGAATATCAAGAGATATATTTAGTAGTTAAATTAAAGCAAAACATTTCTATTATAATTTTGACGCATTTCAAATCAGGCAATTTTGAGAAATTAATAAATTTTGACATACTCGACACTTACGGTTAACATTAAGAAAGGATATTTATAAAGGATCAAACAATCCTCAGTTATAAATTATAGTTGAATCAGTAATGATTGCTAATACGAAATGAAACGAATAAAAATAATAAAGATCAAGTACGATTTTCCTCATTTGCAAAGCTATTGTACGGGAGAGGTAGGCCGGACGTGTATTCAGAATTGGTCACGTGCATTTGGGTGTCTGGTAGTATTACGTAATTTCGTATTACATGGTTGTTGGTATAGAGACATTATGTTCTAAAATTTCGCTTCACTTTACTCCCATGTTGGAGTTTTATCGTAAAGCTTATCGATAACCACGGTGGTTTAAGTATTTGTAGACAAATCAAATCACGAAGTTATCCATGCTCTAAACTTCAATTCAATTTTAAGTAAAACAATTTAAAATATTCAACATGCGTCGATAGTGCAGTCATAAGCAATGTAAAAGAACTAGTAAAATACATGAAAGGATGAAAAATTGCTGTGACGGAAATTCAAAAATTAAATGAGCTTTCAAATTGCCACCATCACTTATGATTTGTAATTTTCGCGAGTTCTCCAAACTTATTCAGGAAACTAGTAACATACCACAAAAATGGAGTATATATTCCATTTTACAGAATGAACTATACTTCATAGTTTTTCGCCAACAATCATTCATGAATATTCATTCCGAAATCTTTCAAACCACTTTTCCTTTAAAACATTTGTGATGAGGAGTACGGATTAAGGATTGAGTAGATACAAAAGCGGAGGTAACTATAACGGACACATCTCAAAAGAGCCACTTGGGAAAGTAGTCGTTCTCACATACGATTTTCGCATAGAAATTTACTGCAAACTCACGGCATCCAATATCCTCGCCTTTGAAAATGTTCTCTGCTATACTCTCATCCCATATTCTTCCAACTCTTCGCTAAGCTTCTTTTCTTGCGGATTATGCCAAAAATATTTGCGAAATTTCTTTGTAATTTGTTCTTCATGTTACATGCCATAACGTTGCTACCGTCTCAGTCGCTAAAACGAGGCCGTTTTCGCTCGGCGCATCTCTGAGAAACAACTGAAAAACGTCGCTGCGTCACGCGTGGAGAACGTACCGCGACCCAGTTTTTAATTCCCCCGCGTACCTTTCCAAAGCAAACCCCCAAACGTGCAAAGGAGCCGGGAATCTAATTTTCACCCGGTCTCATAAGGCTCGAAAAAGCTAATGAATTCTTATTTCCCGAGCTTAGAAACGTACTTCTTCCGCCGTTTCAGTCACGTTATTTTCATGCGGCGTTGTGTTTTCGCCCTAGCCGTTCTTTTATTCAAGTCAGGCCAGCGACCTTTCATATATATCCCGTTGCTATGGGAAAATAAAAACTTTTTGTCGTCTAAGAAGCGCCCCCGGGGGAGAAAAAAACAGGTCAGCATCTCCCTACTTTTCTTTCTTCTCCCTCCTCTTCCCATACTTAATCTATCTCAGTCCTTTTCATGTTACAATTTCTTCGCGCACAAAGACTAACCTCGCGATGGTGCTTCCCTCCGGCGGAGACTTCTGCGACTAGACGACGCGTTAACATCCTCTTATTGGTAGACGAGACGGTCGAAATGCGGATATCGTCGTTATTTTTTCCGCGGACCGAATTAACTCGCAGGCGCAAAGGCGTCTCTCTCCCCTTTATCTTGCGCGTTACTTCAATCATCGGTTTCGCCGTCGCATCGGAAATTCATTCGATGAGCGGGACTTCTTTGCCCACTTCCGATGTAGACTCCCAAATTAAGAATCCTCGTGGCGGACGGTCCTCTGGGTTTCGAGGATTTTTTGCCGACTTTTTTTCCTAATCGTTTCAAGAGGGTTGTGTTTGGACTTGGCAATCTTGCCATGAGCGCTCCAGAGGTCAAGTGTTTTGATATTACGGTTCGTGGTAGCTAAAAAAGACGGTGGTTTGTTTCCCTCCTTATCTAACTAGCAGCAGATTCGTAGATAGATTCACAAGAGTATGATATAAATATTTATTCAAAAATACATTTTCAGAGGTTTACGAAGGGAAGTGTTTATCGATTCAAAATCATACCTCTGGTTTTACTGTCGTGATGGTCAAATTTTTCGTTATTATCGTTTCTTTAGCAGTTTCTAATTTCATTCCATCCCATTCCTTCCTAAACAAGCTGAAATACACACCGATTCATTATGGGAAAGAAACACTGAAAGAAAGTGATTCATGAAAACAAATTCATGTTTGATTACGATTTTCAGGAGTCTTATCACACGTAAACTCATTAAAATAGCCCACAGTCCAATTTTCAGTATAAGAGCCTTCTCTTGCACTGACGATATGAAAAGTTCATTTTTATAAAAAGGTTATAAAAAGTGTGATATAAAAAGTCTAGTCTCACAGCCACTAGCACAAACATAATTATCATAATTATTTAGTGTAATAAATTTCACGTTTTGCTGGGCTGGGTACGGATCCTTGGAAATGAAGGTGATTTTTATAAAATGATGAATAATGCGTAATTTTAATTTATGCATCTAATTCAGAACGTAGGACATTCCATTCTGTTTTTATCGTAAATGTACAAGTATAATAAAGATGACTAAATATGTGTAGTAAATATAAGCCACCTATAAGAAATGCACTGAGAAACTGAATATAAATGTAATGTTTCTGCACTTCCCAGTACGATAGTGCGAAAGAAGAGAGACTTGGTAGATTTGAAACACTGTATTCATAAGGAGCCCTAATTGGCTACGGATTTATCGTTTCATTTACAATATCACCTGGATTTAGATAAAGACGTCTTGAAATTACAGCCATAGAAAATACAATCGAACTTCGTTTTCAATTCTTGTAGCCTTCAGTTCCTTCAACGAATTAAATTAGAATATCGGTCCTAGGAAACCAAGAGATTTATCAGAAGAAGGAAAATCAAATCATAATTCTGATTTTAGTTGTGAATTTTTTATTCCATTTTGGGAGAATTATGATAAAATAGAGGACATTTTTAAATAATACATTCCCTTTATGGTCAAGACTAACATTGAATTCCAGTTAATATATTTTCCTTAAAGAATACACGAAGAATTTAGGCCGGGGTAAGAAATATATTAAAGGTATTTAGACGCATTTTTGCTCAGAAGGAATTTATGTTTACCATAATAGATTTATATTTTTAAATAAGGTGAATTTAGTTCCTTCATTTTTCACGAGGGAGTACAATGGTAGATATATAACATCTAAAGGTTAAAGTTTTTGAAAATGTGTAATTGCGAAGTAAAAATTAGAGGTTTTGTAGAAATACAACTGCATGGTAGCAAAGGCATCCGGCAAATAACAATGCGAGAACCCATATTCTTCTAAAATTTATGGCCCTTCAAATATCCATTTTTAAACTAATTTCTGGCGTATTTCCTGTCAAATGTTTTCCTACACGCTTACATATTTCCGCTTTACTTCGAGTGTAAACAGCCCATGGCTGTGTTTGTACTAAGTTATATCTGTCTGAAAATTCATCATCCCAAAGGCTATTGCATCCAGATACCCTCATTTATAAGCTACCCAATGCTTTGATATGGGAATGAGACTAACAAGGCATAGTGAGTAGCGAAGTAGATTGCCCTGGTTTTCCTCTAAGAGTTAGAGACCTAAATTTTCCACAGAAAATGATCATAATATCCCATAATGATATAATGATAATTAGCATAATGATCCCATGACTAATATTCCTCCTTGTATTCAATAAGGAGTGATTAATATGTTGACTAATACGAGAGTGAGCCCAGTCACTAGCAGTAGCTATCATAGCAACCTACCTTTGAACAATAATAGCAATAAGAAAAAAAGTAATTTATGCAATTCTTACATTTTACATTATATATATATACAAATCTAAAGGACTCTTGAAACAGGCTAAAGAATTCAAAATTATTTTAGAAAATAATGTAAAGCTTAAAATTTCTCGAAAAAAACTTTAAAATTTCCTTAATGGTTCCTTAGAATTATTTAAAATTTACCTATTATTTTGAAAAATGATATTGTATTTGTATTCTGAAAAATGCACACATCCGAGCCATATGTTCTTTAGTTAAGAATGTTTATGGGAGTTCGCTTGCCTTTTATTGGTGTGCATCTAAAACATAAGGATGTACATAGGCCATTATCTGGTCCATATATAAGTACGTGTGGTTTTTAAATTCGATGTTTATCTATCCTGAACCGAAAGAAAGATAAGGTGTCTTTCATTCACTAAAATGCGACAACAGGACTTACAACTGACTTGGTAATAGTAAAACTTTATAAATGTAAGGGGAATTCCTCGCTAAAACAAATTTTTAAAGACTTACGAGCAAAATGCGAACTCAACTTTGACAAAATCAAAGCAACTCGTCATTTTAATGTTGTATAACATTAATGCCAGTATTGATAAAAAATATTTTCTTTATTCGACGCTTCTCTAGCAAAATTTTCGAACGAATACCTCTCACGTATCCCATTAGGTTTAGTTATTAGCACAGGTGAATCCACGGGGGTGGTTTTGGGGATTTAAGCCCCCTCAATGATAACAGATCCAACAATTAACGAAAAAAAGAGAGAAAATGGCCTCTTGCAATTATGGCAGACAAAAACCGTTGGAGATTCACTTGGTATAGTGCATGTTAAAATAAAAAAAAGTTTATATTTTCATTAGATTTTGGGCAGATGTATTCCTGTCCCTAGATTATAGCCAATATAGTTTTCACTGCATGGCTCTGGGTTATTAGATATTCGAAATGATTTAAATTAGTTGAACCTTATGTCCATCTTTCGACCTGGAGGGAATCCGAAGAGCTATTCATTTACTAATTATCCCATCCATCATTTATTTTTAACAGCAAAGAAACTTGCTGTTGCTAACGTACACAAATGAAGGATTAAATGCGTGTTCTTCAATAAAAAATTAAACATGATGTTATGAGAATTATTATACAGGTATGGATTAGTATAAATGTTTTAAGACGTTCGAGTAAAATCAGAACGGAAACGGAAGAGTGGGAGGAGAACTTCGGAGCACCGTCACGTAATGGCTCTTTGTAATGTCAACGCGTCCATATCCCAGATCCGGATTTGGTACGTTTTTTCTTTCTCCTTGAGCCCGTAACCCTTTTCCAAAACACATTTCTTTAGAGCCGAGGGGAGTGAACTGAAGTGGATAGCAGATAAGACTGTTCTGTGGACTCTCAGAGACGAATGGGGTGAAAGAAGGTTAGGATGGATGCGGGGTGGGGATGCTGAAAGGAATGGAGGATGGACCATAAAACACGAATGAGAGAGAGAAAATGGGCAGAGTGATACACTGATGTAGATGGCCGTAGAATTTCGTATTAGATTGTGTACCTTACATTTAAAGTAATTTGGAAACATTTTCCGTAATTATCCTACTAAGCTATTTCTATAAGTAGCCTTTTATGTATAATAGTGTGAAATAATTAGCATGGAGAAATAATTAGAGTCATTCATGGGTTTTGTTATATTTACTTAATTTGTAAGTGATAAAACACAAATCATTAAAACTCACGGGATATTTCATAACATTTGGAGTTCGTGATTAGATATTTTTTAATTGTATACGACGTAGATATGATCCCATTTACGGCTCCTTTTACATTTAAGCTGAACGCTTATTTAGGAAGCAACTACCATTCTGATCCTCGTAAGCCAACGTAGGTTAAACGTTAAGTGCTACGTTCAAGAACATATAGATTAATGAAAACCAATGATTCACTACGAATTCTTAGTTCCAAGATTTTGTAGAACGTCGCTCTCTAACGTTCATGATGTATCAGAGAAATTAACTTCAAGAAGACCCTTATCTATTACTACAATTCGATGAATTGCAATTACAAGGTTAAGGAATTTCAGAAAGGGAAGAAATACGGAGAGGAGAATTCTTCCAAGTGGGAAGAGGAGAATAGTGCAGAGCTATAGGAAACAGGAGCCAAAAATAAGATATAATGAGCGCGTAAAATTATTTATGGGTAAAGAGCAGGAATTCTTGAAAGCAGCTCTCTTAAAAAACACAGCAATAACCCTCTAATAGCCTTTATATGAACATGTCATTCTTCTATAGAATCAAAGACGTTTGCGTTTCTTCAATGGGAATAGATACCGTAAAGTTTTCGTAAAGGGCTGCCTCCAAATTGAAGAGCATCCTTATATCGAGAAGACTTTACGGGGAGCAATAAAAGTATCAATAATTTGTCCCAAGAGAGCACAAGGCAGGAAGAGTTTATCAAAAGTGGAATCGCGAGTGAAAACTACATGGTGCATGCTTTTCTATATTTCAAGTATCATTTTATGCTAAAGTTACGTAAAGTAATTTATGTCGCAAAATGAAAATGGCCAATATACATTTTACATATACATATATTTATATTACCTATATACAATAGAGTTTTACAAAATTAGAGATAGCTGAAGGGCGAAGGTGAGCAAACAATGCAATGGTGAGTAAAAGAGATTGGAAAGATATTATTATTTATTATTATTTGTCAATACCGCCGCAGTTAGACATTTCGTCCGGTGGCGACGTTTAGTTATCGTGCATTACAGAACANAGATGTCAATAGCCTGATTTAGAATATTATAAAAACAATCCACAGCACAATCAAGATCAAGGTTAATTAACATATTCCAATCAATTGAAGAGAGAAATTCTCTCATCCCAATGTAATCACCCCTGCTAAAATTATAGGTATATGTCTTAGGCTGAATAAAATTATTGCAGTTTTTAATTTGGAAAACACAGTGCAGAGGAGGATGGTGACCATCAACCAATAAGAGAGGTTCATCAGATTTGGTGATTAGCACATTATTTATATTAGTAAAGATTAAATCCAGAAGTTTACCATGTACATTTAGAACTGAATTAATTTGTATTAAATTTAGGCAATTGGCTAAGTCAAACAAATTTCTTGACTGTTCAGAGAACTGAGGAGATATTGTGTTACCATTATTATTCCAACCTGAGTTAGGTAGGTTATAATCACCACAAACTATAAAATATGCCTCAGGATATAAATAATATATTCTATCTATATCTAGACAATGCTTTTCATACATTTCAGCCTTAGAGCAAGGAGGGAAGTAAACACAAATCAAAATAACTGTTTCATTTGCTACTTTCATTGCAACAACAAGTTGCTCAATATCATCACTACCCTCTATTATATATACCAAAAATATGTTCCCTTCTTGTGAATCTCTAAATATGCCAGTTACAATGCAAATGCAAGAATGCTAATTTTGCAAGTTAATATTGATGTCGCAATATTACATAAAAGGGCGTACTCGAGTATAAGGAGTTAGAACGTCTCCTGATAAATGAAGCAGCACCGAGGGCACCGTGATTCTCTATCTAAAATCAAATGATTCCCCGGTTATGAAGTAAATGTTCTACGTGCCGCTAAGCTATTCGGTTAAGAACTCCAGGACCTCATACAAGAGTAAGATCAAACGTTATAAAATTTGAATTGTAAATGTACATACAGCATCAAGATGATACCGTATGATATACCGTTTTGAAATTTAAGGATATTCTAATTGCTTCATTAATTGTGTATGTCGTAAAGACGTTAGAGGACCACCGATCTATTTCCAAAATGGAACGCAGAGAAATTAATCTGAGAAAAGCGTGTATTTATCTTAGACAAACCTTTATCATTCATAGCTTTACCTACCAGAATGTTATCACAGCTATATGTATCATGAAGAGGAAGCTACGTCTTACATTTTTCGCGTATACACGTTAAAAATATACATTTATATTTCCTGCCTCTCCGTAGGTTCAGATTTTCTGAGAATCGCCATCTCTTTAAAAGCTTTTCTCTGGCATTCACAAAAATCGAAATTCCGCTTCATATAAATCTAAATGAATCGCTTTTACCCCTACTTTCCTCGTTTACCCTTTCAAAAATGTTAAATACCGTTAGCTTAATTCAGTGTCGCTGTAGTTTATATTCCTAATAGCTCTAACATTAACTTTGAACAATAATAATGCTAACATAGATAATATTTATTCTAAAATAAAGTAATGAGTCAATTTTAAAACAAAATCAATGTCACGTGAATCGTCCTTGGAACGAGTAGATAATGAACAGAATGGATAACAGCAATACACAATCAGCTAACGGACGCTCTAAATAATTATTTACTGGTCTCAAACCCAAGTATCATTTCTCAGCGACTCATCATAAAATATATGCCGAACTTGTTTAATCTTCGACTTTAGAACGCAACGCCAACCAGCGCATTCAAACGAAAATCAAGCCGCTTACCCTGACGACGTAAAATTTTCAATTCGAGCGCGTACTGCACTCCGGAAACAAATTACCGCGACGAACACGTTGCAACTTGGACGTAAAATCTCTCCGCTAAATCGGATGGATGCTGGGAAACAAAAATAGGGCTCAAATCCTACGTAGGGGAATGCGTGCGAGCTCGCACGACTCCCTTGCGGAAAATTTACCCTCCCTCCCCCGGAAAAATCCCTTCATTCGAATGAGAAAAAGGGAATAAAGCGAAACACCTCCATCACGCGTGCGTCGGTAGCGTCAGCAACAATACCCCCTTCCGTCAAAAGCGCCAAACGTGGAAGAATTAAGCGCTCCGGAGATTAAGCACGCATTCTTGTAATTGATACGGGCGCCCCTCGTTGCGTCATTGTCATCTTCCATCTCCCTCACTAGGGGGCGGGAAATTATTAAGGGGGAGCGTGCTACTGGCAGGGAAGCTTAAACTTTTGAATAAAAGAAATGCTCTCTCGTCTAAGTTATGTTATGGAAAAGCTGCTGATTTCGTTCTGCGCGAGATCTCGTAGCTCCCGAGATTCTGCGGAAGAGGGTTTTTCCTCAGTCCTCAATGGCTGGTTTCCTTAATGTATAACCAGCGGTACCGGTACGCTATTCATGCCATACGCTATCAACAGTTTGCCTACATTCTACGACGGTACACGTAATATTTTCATGGGAGATTTATTACTATTTAGCTGAAAAAATACTCTGTTAGGATTCTCTTAAGAGCACGTATACTAAATTTAGGGAAAATGTTCGTAAACAAATGTGATTGAGATTTATTTTACATTCTGAAGTTCTAAGACAGGAAGCAGAATGTAGAAGAAACAATACATTTATTTATATATAATAAACCTATAAATGGAAACGTAAATATTAAAACGATATAAAATACAGCCACCGTAGAACTGGAATTCCGACAATTCGTACAATTTATGGAGATTACTTAAGAGTATTCTATCCAACATTTACTTAAACATGGTACCATCTGATTATCCATTTCGCTCAGAGGAAACTAGAGGAATTTATATTCTTACCTTGCATTTGAAAAGGATTTTTAATTGAAATACGTTATCAATATGAGTTAAATATAACTAGCAGGAGCGATAAAAAATTATATTTGGCAATATTTTAAATCTCACGCATCTCTATACAAGCATTCTTTAGTAGACGTTTCGCCCGTATTTACATGTATATTTACCTAAATCGTATATGTTATACAAAACGATTTCCTTTCTATATTTTCTTGTACGGTTATTCACCTTCATCCTTCATGGTCACCTCTCGTTTCTGACGTTCCACTCAAGTAGTTGCATGCCATTTTTCCTTTAGGGAACGTTTTTGCGTGTCTTCCAACCCTTCTTCATAAACCGTAAATAAAATAATCGACATGTAATTTATCACTATGTGTCGCTATTTAAAGATGTTATCTCCGTCGAATTTCAATAATCAAGAATTCAGAGTACCTGAGTTATTTTTGGTATTAATTTCTACGTTAAGACGTCTCTTAAACATATCTTGGAATATTTTCATTTATCCGTCGGTATAAAATAGAGGAAAATGTATCTTTCACTTTCGCATCTCTCAGTAAAGTTCGTGTAAATGATTATTTGATGCTCATGACCATGGAAGCTACCGTTAAGTACTGTGTCATGGAACCCGTTGAGGTTTATTATTATTGAATGGAATGAACTTTGTTATTAATCGAGTTACTGTGCTTCACATTACACGTATATTCTTTCATACAGCTTTCTAGCTCAGTTGAAAACTACGAATATTCTACCTCACTCCCCTCTTGCCCACTCGCCCCATCCCCTCACAAAATCATTTGATAGTTAATGATTGAAGGGATGAGGATCTGAGAACCTTACGTAGAAACATTCTTCAACTCTGGTATTTATCCTTGTTTTCTCTGTTCTGCTGGATTTCAGAACCTTGTTTTCCTTCATTTATTCTAATGGCAAGCAATTTTAAGACGGATTCCTCACTCAGGGAGGGCTAAAGGGAAGGTAAGAGATTGGAATTAAAAGTGAATGACGGACAGGGACCTCGGACTTTTTACAGGGAGGGAATGAGAAACGTGCGGATAATAGGAGTTGGATGTATCAGAAGGGTGGAAATTAAGAAGCGAGCTTTCGCAGAGTGAATTTTACTCCCCCAGTTAGGAACGCAGTAAAGAGTGAGACGGATACAATGAAAGAGGCTTCCCGCCGTATACGACAGACAGTCGCTAAAAATCTTCAGGCACCTGCAGTCGTCAAGGAAACCCTTATCCCATCCGATCCCTTCCACTTTTATGCCTGCCTCCGTGCGATGTGAGACTACCACGCACGCTCTGCAGCCCCTCAATAAACTCTTATCGTTTCCCGTGTGCCTAGTTCCTTCGCCCGCCGAGGAAGCGCGGGGAGGCGCCATGAGCGAGCTTCCGGTGAGGAAGGATATCGCGCTTCCGGGAAAGAGGGGTTGCAAACTCCTTGCCATTCTCTTTTATATCCGCGAATCCGAGATTGTCTTTTCTTTTAATTGGTGCTTTTAAAAGAGGTAATATTGGGCTATCCGACTTGGGTCAGATCACAATGAAAACCCTATTTAGCAAATGGTGATGATTGCGGTGAAGCTAAATTGAAGGTTTACCATTAATTTGTCGACAAATGATACTTAAATGTTCTGATTTAATCAGAACGAAACTGTTTTCCCCAACTTTTCAAGTTTGAGACCTGCTGATTCCGTTACAAGACCAATGTAACTACAATGTTTTCTTTTTCATGCTCCCTTTCGACGTCTTCACCCTGTCCAGATCGTCCAATAGGAGAGAGGATTTGAGAACGGAGGACGGGAATTTTCAAGCTAAATTATAAATAATGCTTTCGAAAAATCGATGTTTCAAGGTATTCCTTGACTTGAATCATCCATTTGTATTATATGTAAACAGGCACATATCACCCATTTAAATTGACTAGGTATGGGCATACTTCTCACAAGAATACTTGTCAACAGAAATATTCTCCTTAATTAAAAGCGGATAACATGCGATTCTGGCGTATATTATCAGCATATTTTATCCCTTACGTTTGCTACAATACAATAATTCGTTCTTCCAAGATTTTGAAGCGTTAATGAGAATTGCATATTTCCTTTAGTTATTACAGTCCCGGAATCAGATATCTGTTGGTTATTTGGCAATTTGAGTTCTGAAAGCACAGCTCAAAAGTCCTTAATTAACACAATGACAACTAAGGGCTCATATTATTTAAGCGGAGGATCCCCCTTGGCTACAAGACAATTGGCTAAGTCTAACAAATTTCTTGACTGTTCAGAGAACTGAGGAGATATTGTGTTACCATTATTATTCCAACCTGAGTTAGGTTGGTTATAATCACCACAGACTATAAAATATGCCTCAGGATATAAATAATATATTCTATCTATATCTAGACAATGCTTTTCATATATTTCAGCCTTAGAGCAAGGAGGGAAGTAAACACAAATCAAAATAACTGTTTCATTTGCTACTTTCATTGCAACAACAAGTTGCTCAATATCATCACTACCCTCTATTATATATACCAAAAATATGTTCCCTTCTTGTGAATCTCTAAATATGCCAGTTACAATGCAAATGCAAGAATGCTAATTTTGCAAGTTAATATTGATGTCGCAATATTACATAAAAGGGCGTACTCGAGTATAAGGAGTTAGAACGTCTCCTGATAAATGAAGCAGCACCGAGGGCACCGTGATTCTCTATCTAAAATCAAATGATTCCCCGGTTATGAAGTAAATGTTCTACGTGCCGCTAAGCAATTCGGTTAAGAACTCCAGGACCTCATACAAGAGTAAGATCAAACGTTATAAAATTTGAATTGTAAATGTACATACAGCATCAAGATGATACCGTATGATATACCGTTTTGAAATTTAAGGATATTCTAATTGCTTCATTAATTGTGTATGTCGTAAAGACGTTAGAGGACCACCGATCTATTTCAAAAATGGAACGCAGAGAAATTAATCTGAGAAAAGCGTGTATTTATCTTAGACAAACCTTTATCATTCATAGCTTTACCTACCAGAATGTTATCACAGCTATATTTATCATGAAGAGGAAGCTACGTCTTACATTTTTCGCGTATACACGTTAAAAATATACATTTATATTTCCTGCCTCTCCGTAGGTTCAGATTTTCTGAGAATCGCCATCTCCTTAAAAGCTTTTCTCTGGCATTCACAAAAATCGAGATTCCGCTTCATATAAATCTAAATGAATCGCTTTTACCCCTACATTCCTCGATTACCCTTTCAAAAATGTTAATCTATACGCACATACTTGTGTTTCCATCTAATAGATAGTGGAACTAGTACACGAGTAGTACTGCGTACAGAAGTTACTGTAATGCCTTTTCCAATGCAGGAAGGGAAACTCTTAAGATAGCATCTTGAGAGCTCCACAGGTATTAATTGTAAATTCGAGGATAACTATTAGGAATTATACCTTAGTAGCCCATTTTCTTAAACAAATATTTTCTCTTATTAGATATGTTGTAACGGTCGTTACATCTTTTCTTCTTATATATTCGATGATTACCTTGCGAATAATTCAAGATAAAGAGAAAATCTTGTGTAATCCACAACTGAAATTGGGCAAAGTATCACAAAATTCGCCTAGTAATTTCACCTACGCGCAAAATAACCAATAATCTTAAATGGTTAGCTTCTTTGATAAGGAACAAATAATCCAGACAAAATAATATTAATATTTTAAGAATACCATAATATAAATAACATCAGATGATGTTAAAAAGTAACGAAACCAGTCGTACATAAGAATAATTTTTTTAGGCAATTCACGGAGTTTTTTCCTTTTTGTGCGTTGTCATGGAGATTTTCCAAATAGTAACACCTGTAAAATTTAATTTGTAATGTATTTTGTTCGGTTAAATAATTATAAACCAGAGAAACTTTAGTATGGTAAAATTTACACCAGGCTTTTCATTGTATGAGATTTCAGTATTTAGAGTAAAAAACAAACGGAGGAATCGATATGCATCAATAAGTCCATTATGGTGGATGCATCACATAAAATAGTACGACGTAGAAATTCATGAAATTTAGTTCTGTACCTTTTGCTGTTATAAATTGCCGGAAACAATTTTTTGCATTCAAAATTGTAGGAGAATATGTAAAATGTTGTAGTCATGTTAAAATAAATAACAATCAAAAGGATATTCTTCGGAGTTTATAGCTTTTCTTCATTTTATTATTTTCTAAGAAATTCTAGTATATGGAGTAATAAATAGGGATATATCGAAACAAAATTAATTGGTTTACGATTTTTGAAGAATTTTCGTCATATTCGTCATGTAGCTAATCTAATTGTAAGTGTATGTACAAAAAAAAACCGTCTATCTTCCTTTCCGTAATATTTGATGCCTTACTTAACAAGAATAGATGTTCTTATGAGACAATTAAGCTAAAACCATTTTTATACGTCGGTCATTTCTTTGAGGACTGAAGATATCAACTGAAAAGGATGAGAGTTCTTCAGAATCTTCGTGGAATATATAAAAAATAAATGAAAAAGTGTTGGTATGGTTAACTCAATGGGGACCTGTCTTCAAAGTGGAGGAATTAAAAACGATACAGACGGAAAAGAGAATCAGTCTCCCACTCATAATTCAGGCGAGAGAAGGAAAATACTGCTCTCTTGTTGTCGGAAAAATATTCGATGTTCCCTCACGTTTTGGTGGTAGGATATCTCTCGTAAAAGTTCGCGGCGGAGGAATTTTTAATAATTTTTTCGCGTTTTTTTAAAGGCCTTCCTTCAACTACGTGCTTCAAGAGAATGTTTTATTCACAGCCCGCGCAAATACAGCTCTCTCCCGTTCGTTTATCCGCCCACTCAAGAGGAGTGCAGCCCTTTCCTCAATTTTAGTACACCAATCAAGAGGTTCATGAAACGAGATGATAAGAGCTCGGCGTGTACAGCGACGTGTTCGGCGCCGTGGTAGAAAATAAAAGCGCAAATAAAAGAAGGGGGGGATCGCAATTACATTTTTAATAAAGGATTTTTATTCCGGTCGTAATTTCGCTGCATTTTATAAGCTTATAGAGACGTTGCGGATTCCTTTTCTTGGGATGGTGAAGTATTGATGGCTTAGCTGAAAATACGACGTGTTTATTACCTTTCAAATACGTCGAGTTTTTCGTGATCGGCGACCAACGTTCGTCGGTTGCGATCAAGGGCATAGTCAGGATTTTTCCAGGGAGATTAAATATCACGGAGTAAACACTGTATTTCCTATAACCAAGGGACAGGAGTACCTCCTCTTAAAATGTAATTTAAATATAAACTGATTTATTACCTGTACCCTGCGAATCTCCAGCTGTGTTTGTATGGCATAGTTGCGAGAGGCCATCCTCTGGCATGTTTTAGTTTATTATTTCCTCCTTTCTGATTTGAACCCCCAAAACCAACCCCTTGGATACGCTTATGGTAGCAGTACCCCTAAGGACATAGCGGGTTGCAGTTATATCTCGTTGATATTTTGTTGCTTATCTATACAATCGAGAAATTCTTTTCAAACCTTAATATTTTACATCGCTCCTTCATATTCCTTATTAGTAATCATTGTGTACTCAGAAATGAGGGTATTTACGTAAGATATTTTGGAATTTCTTTGCCTTACCGGAGTGATCGAATGAATTTCGTAGAAAATCTGTTTATATTTCAAATAATGCAGGAAGAACACTTAAAATAACTAAGGAATGCTATGATTTTAATTTATTTTATATCAATACTAAATGAAAAATCAACTTTCGTAAAAACATCCATATCGCAAAATTCTCGCACGGACGGCTGCTACGTATATCACAGATATTATAGGCTAAAAGTTCTGACTTCTGTAGACTATAAGACGATTGGTTCTAGCCATAATCGACAACGATGTTATACTGCAATATATATATATATATATATATATATATAATATAGCCGACTAATGGCAATTAATGCAAGCTACCCAGCGTAAGACCATTTAACCGATGTATATGAGACGTAATGGCTCTGGAGAAACTATAACAATTGCACGCAAACCCTAAGTATTGCAAACGTACCTTTATTTTTAATACTAGTACATAATAAAATAATAATACAATACGTACAAGTCATATGTAACATTTAATGGAAAATGAGAACATTCATAAACAGATTATTGAATAAATATAGCTGTTTTTCTGCAAGGAGACAGGTTTGTGACTGACATGCGTCCAATTGATAGCGGGAAGAAGGGAAAATATCGATTCCATTAAACAAATCACAGTAAATTAGTACTCCAAATAGTGTATCTAAGAGATCATAACGTGACCAATGGAAGGTTAATCGTTATTTTCAAGCATCTAAGTTTTAAGAATTGAGTTATTCAGAGTTTACGGTAGATGGAGAAATATCTATCCTTTTCTTCTCACTTGAAAATTTACGCTCTATCTTAAAACTAACATCAACCAATATTGAGGTATATATGACATCTTATTCATGTGAATGTATCTGATCATGAAATAAAGCTAATTTAACGGAATTAAGGTACGTATTGTAAAAATTTGAGATCATAACATCGAACCGCATCAATGTCTTCAAATATGTTGTTAGACTTGTTAAAATATTCTTCATGGAATTCAGTAATGAAAATACGCTCTTCGCATCTCACTAAGATAAGATTTCAAATTTGTCCGAAGAAATTCTTATCGAAATCTCAAAGTCGCGAAAATGTTATTATTACTTTCCAAAATTTCTTCAATTATTCTAAATACATTTAAAGCAGCTTTTTCATTTTATATATATAAAGGAAAAGTTATATAACACAAGTCTGAAAAATCAGCTTTGTCTTCATTCCACAAATAAAAGACTGGCACTTCCGCTCCGATTTGTTCAATTCGATTGTTCTTCAGGTGCAGATGTTTCTTTGTCGGTGGGTTTCTCGTAAGCTCTTCAAAACAAGTAGTGTCAATTACTTATTAGTGTAACAAAGCTAATTTTGTTTTCTCAACCTCGCGTTTTAAGATGAAATTCCACGAAGACAAGGCCGATAAGACTAAAATAAGCGATTTTGACCATGAATTTCAGGTAAGAGTCAATCAGAAAACAGATGAAAATCTCAACTACATAAAAATGTAATATAGTGGGACTAACCTTATCTTATTATCCTCAGACATATGTAGACTTGTAATTCCCAAAGAGGGCGATACCACCACCCCTAACGTGGCTCTGTTCTAATCTAGGGGGGCGCTAAACGAAAAAGAATTACACCACATTGCCTGGCATCTTTCTTCCTCAATAGAGTTTTACTGGATTTATAGCACCGATACAACAAAAATTATCATACAGTAATTTGGTGAATAATCTCATCAATACAGTATTTTTATTTACTTTCTATCTCTCTTCAGCTATGGCCACACATTAATTTTCATAGATTTTCATATTTGGGGGGCGGTGGTATGCATCCAAGGGGGTAGAAGCATGAAAAAGTTTGGGAAACACAGATGTTGACCCTCGCAATAAATATAAATGTAACCCTCCGTCTCCTAGATTGCCCTCCACTCTGCATACGCGAGTCTTTAGACTTGCGGAGACGCGAGGGTGATGGTCGAAAAAGTCGAAGCAGGAGGAAGAAGGAAGTGCGGCATGATTAAGGTAGCAGCCGAAAGGGAGTCAACAGAATGTATGGTCCCTTTCCGAGAACGAACATCGCCGTGAGGAAAGAAAAAGAAATATTCCACCTTGGATTCCCCCATCCGTTAGAGTAGGGTCCAAATGGATGAAGATCGAGGCACCGCGGTACTGAAGAAAACCCGGGCCGCGGGGCAGGGCTAGAAGGGAGTTTAAAAGTGAGGTGAGGGGCATATAAAGGAAGAAGCCAATCTGCTAAGTAGGGACCATGGGAATGGGAATTATATGAAGGTATCTTCCCGACGACACGAGAAGGATAACGCGTGCATTGCCCCGTCAACATCGTCTACGCGGTCTTGCAGAAGGACTAATGGACCCATTTCTCCCAGTTCCCATGGAAACGGGATGCGGGTTTCCCAGATGGGAAATTAGCGCATCTCCTTCGTGGGGGAATTTCGAGCTTTTTTCCGTTCATTTTGGGGCGCGTTATGCTCTTGTTTCTGTCTACGAGTAAAAAAGCGCCGTTGCTATTTAGTTGCTTTAATGGAAGAAGGAAGTGGAATAAAGGTTCCAATGGAATGGAATGGGACTCCGCGAACTATTTACCTCTCCCTAATTGAGTTTATTGTTCGAGAAATGGTGAAACTTAAGTCACGTTCGGAGGTCTTCGACCTGAGTCTATCTCCTCACACTTAAACATAATAAAGAAAGCTCTGCAAATATTAGAGTAAAGGGACTTATGATTCCTCCCCCGGCACATTCAATTTCTGGGATTTCTGTGCTTTTACTTCCGGATTAATACGTAGAAACTGAAAAGAGATTACCGACAGTTAATGAGAATAATAAATTTTGAATCGTTTCCATTATTTTAACAACGCAAGAGTGCACAGTATAGAATGCGGTGTGTAATGATTTGCGCAAAATTAATTACTTGATATTGTTTAGAAATTTGTATACTATTTTGAGATATTGAAGAAAAGTAATAATAAAGAATAATTACGATCAAGGTTTCAACCCCTTGAGTCCTGATGATTGGGACCTAATCATGGCCCTAGGGATCGAAACCTTGGTCGTAGAATGAACATTGCGGTAAAGGTAAAACATTCTGTTTTTTTTCCTTCATGATAGAAATCTATCACAGACTCGTGGCTGATTTAGTAGATTTTATTTTCATATCTCTCAGCATGCAGTTATGTCTTAAACATACCAGTGTTTCGAAGTGACAACAGCCTACTCTGTATTTACTTTTTTTACCACACATTCATATTAAATTAACTGATTTTACTCTTTAGTTCACAAAGGAAATCATCCTTACGTACCTTCGTTTGAATGCGAAATTCTAATCCTTCTTGTTCTTCTCATCTTTCGATACCCTGCCACCTTTATCTTGGTCCTTTTTATCCTAAGGAAAAAGGAATAAATAAGTTCGGTTGCATACATGAAAACTTTGCCAAAGCAAACAACCAATGCTATCGAGTAGAGAGAGAAGTAAATGCACAAATTAATTGTTTTTCAGAACTTACTATTTCCCAAATAATATTCAAATAAAGCTCTCGTAGTCTAGAACTCCTAAAGTTCACACCTATTAAGAATTAATGGGCAGGGATAAAAATAACCATCACATACTTAGCTATGCCTCGTATGCAATTACCAAATTTTATATAATTTGAAAATTCTTTTACTTGAATGGTTGAGATAACTTAAGGAGAATAATTTGCCAAAAGAGTAGGCTAATATGAAATATAAGCAATACCTTCCTCACTTGGGGCACTTAATTTGAGATTTTCCTCGAGATCATATTCGTGAACAATGAGAATTTTTAATCTAGACTGGCTTTTCTTTACTTATAGTTACACATAGCCACTTAAGCAGTGGAACATTGCTAAATGTACCATTGAAGCATTTTCTTTTCAAAACAGGGAATTCGAATAGTTTTTTTAACGACTGCGCCATAACGTCTGAAGAACACTGGCTGTGTAAGACGTTTAAGTTCTTAATGTTTTGAACGATAAAGTTGAAATTGTCTTGCAGTAAGTTCCTCATACACTCCTTGAGTTGTCTTACATTATAAATCTTCATATTACTCAGTCGTAAACGCGTGTTCACGCAATGGGTGAAAGAATGTTTTATAAACTTTGTAGAAACGCAGGTACTAAAACTTTGACTGCGACCCTCAACCGTACGCATGGGTGCCCTCGTAAACAAAGTGGGGCGCGTACACACCAACCTATTATCGAGTTGACCTATTTTTCACGAAAGTAGGCGAATTTCCACGACCTTTATCAACGAGTACGTCTATCGCCTCACTGTGCTATGCTTTGCTCGACATAGGTGAGCCTTGCGTGTTTTCCATTCCACTGACACTCAAGGGGATTGCTTCCCTTAGGGATGCTATAATCGCATCCCTTATTGTACTCATTAACACGCACATTTGTACCTTAAGATTGCTACCCTCGTACCTCCAAATTAACGTATCTGTTCTCTGATGTGATGAGTATTCGTTTCAGTTTGCTTCGAGAAAGATTTGAAATTTTTAAGCTTCCATCCGTTACTCGAGTTCTGAACTGCCTCGTGAAGAATCATAAGTAACTGCCACACCATAGGTTAAAGCGATACAGCGGTCACCAACCGGTAATCCGCAGATTTACAGACGATCGGTAAAAACTTATGGTGGTCCGCGAATAATTAGGCATTATTTGCAATTTTTATGTTTAACGTACGCTTGAAATATATTCTGAACTCTCTTCTTGTCACTAATATTATAATTATTACGGTCTTTATTAAGGCGAGATTGAGACTAAAAAGTCTCTTCTTCCATGTAACCTATTGTCAATGTTATTATTAAAACATGAATAAATTATGTAAATAGAAATAGAGAGAAAAACTTAAGAAGAATTTGAGGATGTAAAACACCTAAGTAGTAATTTAGGAAAAAAATCTCCACAGCAGGAAAACACCCACAGAGAAGGGGAGTGTGAAAAACCTGCGCAAACCTACTGATAGTACAAGGTAAAAGATGTTTAGGAAACTGTATAGTTATACAGATGTGTATGAAACTGCATATTAATACAGAGTAGACGAGCGACAACATGAACTTTATATTAATGAAATGGAGCTTATATATGTACTTATTTTATATAAGCTTATATCGAACATTACCACATTTCAGGGTATCCGTTAGAGTTCGTGCCTCACAACAGATACCTAGGAGTTACACTCAGCAGTACTTTATCGTTCAAGGAACATATTCGAGATTATATACGAAAGTTGAACTGTACGTCAAGATCCCTGAGTGGACGCCAATCTGGAGTCAAAAAAATTGCGTACCTTTCCCTTATTCGACCTAGTCTCGAATACTGCGGCGCAATTTGAGATCTACATGAAGTAGGTTTAGCTTGTCATATTTAGAGATGCTCCAACGTAAAGCAGCCCGTATCGTCAGTGAAGATTTCAGGTTCCACAGTAGCGTAACGGCTATGATAAAACCATTCAGGTAGACCACCCAGGGGAGATCAGATTATCGACGGAAGCATTAGAAAAATCCATGGATTCATATTTTTTAGGTGAAGTAGAGGACGTTGTAATTCCAGTAAAAACGAGCGTAATCTCCGAAAGGATTTGAGAAAGATTTGATAAGGAAGTAATGTCATCGAAACACCCTAATTCCACCAAAGGCAAACATATAATACAGTACCTTAATATTTACGATTGCTAATGTACAGCAGTAAAATTCTCGGGGGATTTGTTTTATATGTGTAAAATATTTTAAAAGTATATTAATGAAACTCTAAATTGCTTAACTCTAGGAGTTATCTTCCAACGTATTTAATGTCGTTTAAATATGAGACATGATTTCAGGCTGGCATGAATAATATTAAACTTTAATTCACAATTGCTATGAGCTCCTCGGTAGGCTCTAAGCATATTGTTTGTCAAGGAAAAGGGTTAAAGGTGACCTTGGGCGAAAAGGCATAAACCCTTATGTTCTAAAACGGCATAAAAGAACGTTCTGGCTCGATAGCTTAGTTGGAGAAAGCATTCGCCCGGATAAGTGGAATATTTCAGGTTCGAGCCTTGTCAGACTTTTTTCATGTCTTTTCTCTTTGGAACAGATTCCTTGTATTTCAAAACCGTCAAATTGGGGGGTGTTCCTCTCATCGACCCTTTTGTCTGTATCTCTGACACTCAAAACAGCATATTCGAATCGAATTGGCTCAGATACTCACTAAATATGAATACAAACTTAATAAATTATGTTGAAAATATATGTTCCAATGGTACCAATGATTTTTAATGACCTGCATAAGCTGCAGAGCATCTCAAAAAAGAAAGTAGAAATAAAAGTATGTTTAAGAACATTCATTTAAATGTATCTTTCACATTTTAATTTGTGTTTTTTGTCGGATGTATAAAAGTATAATACATGTTTGCACTGTCGTTTATAAACATTCTAATTTTTTTGGCCTAAGAATGTTGTAATTATGTACCGTTTTCGTAAGTAATTTGTTCTTATTATTTAATTTCAAATTGTAACTATATAGTTATAAATATACTATATTTTACGGTACTTTATTCTCCCCATAATACTATATGATAAATTATTTTAAAGATTTTTCTTCATATTTTCTATTTGTTTTATTTTAACGTTCCTACTTCCTGAGCACTTGAGTCAGAATGGAGCGTCTAATCAGGAAGACGAATTCTCTATAAATTATATATTTTGAGATTGTTAAACGAAAAATAAAAAATCTTAGTTATTTGAACACCAGAAGGGGATTAAATACCTTGCGGCATTCAACGAATTTTCGCTTAAAGTACGTTTTCATAAATGTAATTGGACAGGTTTGCAGCGTATATTATTTTAAAGGAAAACGAAGGGGAGGGAAGTGTATTAATGCCCTCCGGAAAATTTGGGTAAACGAATTGTTTGAATATCTTAAAGAAATAAATTTATAGCCCTCATTATTATTAGAGAGTCCTTAACTGTAAGCCAGCTGAAAACTCCACTCTCAATCTATTTCGCATTTTATATGGGCTGAGAGGATATCTCATTACTTACTGAGATTACTACTCAGTAATTCAATTAATATGTAAGTCTTAACTCGGAAATCCAAAAACGTCATCGATGGGTTAAAAGTGTTTGAAATCACGCCCTTCATGAAATATATGCAAAATCTTTATTTTAATGTAGATTGGAGACAGTGGTGAACGTTATAGATATGTATTTGCAGTATTAATTCAGTCTTCCTAGGGAGATATGTAAACTATTTTAATAGCATATTCCGAAGATGGAATTTCAAGTAATTATATAAGAAATACAGTTTTACATTTTAGTCCAAAATCACCCTTCAGATTATTATTTTGTATGACGACAAGCAAATATGTAGGTGATTTCCATATTTCAGCAAGCTCTGCACTCAGAATAATTATTCGAAGTATTCTTTTCGAGTTGATATTAGAACCTAGAACTAAATCTATATTAAATAACAGAAATTTAGTAAAGGCATAGAATGAATTTCAAGGTATGTGGTTGTAAGCTGTTGTTAATTAAGCAGATTGAAATTTGCAGCTCAACTGTGTTAAACCCTTTTCAATCATGTGATCTAAGAAATACAAACCCATTAGGTATGGTATCTATATACTGCTAAATTTTGCAATTTCCCCCTTTATCCTTCAATTTTTTCTGACATACATACATAAAGATGTTATTTACCATCCACAATATACTGTACTAATATGAATAATGCCCTAACATGCCTTAATTTTCTCTGTGAATTTTCATGTCTACCCGACATCATATTGATTACGCTTATTTCTCCTTGTGATGCAGTTTGGATGCTAGGGAAAAGAACGTGTCCATCGCAACGCATTGGGCCATGACCAACGACCTGGGCAACAGGGCTCACTTCAATCCAGGAGACGACATGAAAACGGCCTATCTCAAGATTTCTCAAGTCATTCCTAGTGACGAGGGGACGTACAGGTGTAGAATCGACTTCTACAACTCTCCTTCGACCAACTACAAGGTCAACCTAAGCATAGTTGGTGAGTTGAGTTGGAAAGAGTATGCAAGTTTTAATTGTTTTAATTGTTTTAATTTAATTTAATTGTTGAATATGGACACTTTTTTTAATTATTTTACATCATGAACATGCATTACGTTGGATCGTCTTTAGAAGTAATTGAAGTATATACCGAAATATGTTGTAAGTCACCACTTCTTTCCCTTTCGATTATAATTAGTAGAAATATTACGGAATAATTCTCGAAAAATTTACTGAATAACACCGAGGGATATAAAATCCAACGTAGGAATTGAACTCAGCAATCTTTCCTATTGCTCTGTTGCTTTTGCCGGAGTATTGTGTTACGGAGGATGCATCAAAAACTAAGGCTGATTATCAAAAATTAATCTTGAACGCTCGAGAGACTGTAGATGCTTCCTTACCATCAAAAAAGACAATCATGTTTACCGTTCGATACCAAATTGTAATTGTGGTATTCATAAATAATGACGGTTAACGCTTATGTTAAGCAATCTAATACGATATGTCACTAAAACGCATCCAACATTAAAATTAATATTCACTGAAAATTAGTTTGCAAATACTACTAGAATAAATTCCTAGTAATATAAGCCAATAGCTACGAAAATATCAATGTTCAAAGTACTTTTGTAATAAAAAATGTATTTCTCCTCTAAGTGAGATATTTTAAATGGTGTGTCCGTCAAGGGAGTAGTTGGTAAAATGAATTGTCGGTCAAGTGGTTGTCGGTCCAATGACGGGTTCCCGAAAAATTGATGGCTTTCATATCTTGCTTATGTATCATAGGTATAGAAAAGGTGAGCGCTTTATCGTTTATAAACTTTCTTTTTTTCTAGCTCCTCCGAACACCCCACTGGTGTATGACGTTAACGGGGAGGAGGTGTCCGGAACTGCGGGTCCCTTCAGAGAAGGCTACGAGCTCTTCCTATCCTGCATCGTGATTGATGGTCAGTGAAAGTATCCCATTAAGGGATAAACAAAAGTTGGCACGTGGTAGATGACTGATATTAGAAAGAGTATCAATTATTCACTATTTTTGAAAGGGCGTACATGCGCCGTGAGGCAAAAATGTAATTTGGCTAATGAGACTCGCTGCGACGCATAGTTGTCGCTCTAAAGGTCAAATTCTCGTGGATCTCGGGGAAGTTCAAACGCAGTGTTATTTCCAATTTGTCACGAATTTTCCGTCGGAAAATTAATTAAAGTAAGTGAAATGAGGAAGTTCTTTACTCCGTGGAAGCGTCGCTCGTCCTATACCTCTGTGTCTAAGCGGCGCATTCGTGCCGCGTTCCTCTGTTTTTTTTAATATTTGACGGATTATTCTATCATAATAACTGAAACCAATTTCCATATCCCATGAAGAACAGCATGATGGTTACATAATCATGTATGAGATGAACAAGAACATATTTTTTGATGGTTTTCAAAAGAAGCTAATCTTTTTTTCCGATTTTTTTTCATTATTCAATTTACCGGTTATATTGGGTTTTTCAAACAAGGTTGGCATGGGTAGAACCGAGTGTGAAAATTAGTATCGTTAGATTGGCCTATTCCCATAACCTGATTCCATGGGTTAACAATATTTGGAATATCAGGGAAGAGTACTTTCAAGTAGTGGGTAGTAATTGAGAATAGCAAAAGAAAATTTAGAGTAATATTTAAGGAGTAATGAAGTTAAAAAGCAGCGATTCCTCTAATCCTAAATTATCTGTATACAAATTCAACTCAAAATAAATCATATTAAATAAAAAGACATTGATATATGTAAACATGTATGTAAATAATTTAAAGTTACCGACCCTTACTTATCTGTATACACAAATAATGTGATCTGGAAGCAAGCTAGTTCAAAGCATTAAAAAGAATTGCCAATTGTTGATGATACTAAAATGAACTCTTTAAGCATATACAAAAATTATTACGCTAAAAAGATTAACTAATTATTATTTTCATATCTAATACACTTAATTCAATTAGGAGTAATATTTAAAAATTGTCATGTCTGCAACAGCGTTCAATACTCTGAAAAATACTCAGTAATTACTCTGCGGAAGAAATTTCAAATACAGCAAGAACCACAAATAACCGAATGCACACATTCCCTTCAAAACACCCCTTCCGAAAAAATGCGAGCTCAGATTTTCAGAAATCAGCATAGGAATATAAGCCCATTCCTTTTCTATTCATACGCCCCCGACCAGAATTTTTCGGGGTGGTTTGAGACGAAAATTGGACCAAGGAGAGCAAAAAAGCAAGCGTACTCCGGGAGCGGTATACGAAGGAAGCCCCGAATGACCGGGGATAAACATTTAAATGATAACGGAAAAAAAGGGAGGGCATTAGCGCGATTACGACTCGGCCGTAAAGGGGACGCTCCCGCGGCTGCTTCCTTTTATTAACGGTCGATCTGTGCCAGCAAACGCTTCATGGCCCGCCCGAAGAATTTTCGCACGGAAAAGGGTTTATTTTTGCAAGGGAGGAATTGAAAAAGTGGAGGGGATGAGGAGAGGATAGACTCCGTAACAATAGGTTCCCCGCGACGATTTTCTCTTTCGAACCATTCCGCGAGTAAAAACGATCTTTTTTAATCCCCTCGCATTTCTCCCATTATCCTTGTACGGATCCTACCGCGGCGACGAAACATGGCGCGGAAGTCCTTCCTATTTCAAACGTCCGATTCGTAAACGATTTTTTAATCTCCCATGTATTCCTCCTTCAGCGGAGAGCTAATCTCTCATCTCAGTGATGCTTTTTTCTCTCGGATTTTAATCCATTTGTGAGGTTTTTCTTGTGTACGTGTGCGAGCTTTGCGAGATGGATCGACTGTTGAACGCGTGCCAGAGGGAAACTTGTGCGAAGTTGTGACAATGGGAGTGGAATCGGTGTTCTAGCCGTGGACGGGAATTGATTACGCGCCGGGGACTTTGACGCCGGAAGTGCGGAGGATTTTAATCTGGGGAATGGTGTACGAGTGGGATTAGCTGTAAAAGTTGGGGAAAATTATGAAATGTTTATCGGTTTCCTTTCCCAAAGTGCGATATTCTCGTTTTGCGCGGGACAGATCCGCGTGGAAACTTTCGCTCGCATATGCCATTACGGAGATGAAAGATTGAAAATATTACTTTTTCAAGTAATACTCGATTAAAATTAACGATGCGCTTTATATTCTACTATTATTCGTATTAAGGGTATTATGAAGATATCCGTGAAGGCTTTCTACTAACATAGTAAACGGTCGCTTTTAGAGGACTCAAATGCCGCGAATAAGAAAGAGAAAACTTATATCTAATCAAATCAAGTAACATTAGGTGTAGCATACTTCTACATTTATTTAAAGTAGTAAGTGAAAACTGACTTAGTTCACATTATATATTTGCAATGGAAGTACTCAACTTTTATTCATGTGTAGGATTAAAATTGATATTTTGCAAATTATGAAGGCTTTCTGATGATAAACCTAAGTAAATTCGCTAAAAACAGAATCATTTCGCAAAATTCGATGATTAGTTTCCTTTAATAACTGAAAATCATGAAACTGATTTATATTAAAATGAAACAAATATGCACCAGTTTGGAGAAGCGTAGGGGCTTTCAATATAGCCTTCCGTTTGTGCTTCAAGTTTCACTCAAAAACCATTTTAAAAGTTATTATTAGCGATAACATTATTTATGTATCCAGTTAGGAAACGCAAGGTATTTTCTTCCGAAGCGAGCCTAACGAATTCATTTAAATGTAGCGCTCTGCTGGTATTGAAGTGTAATCGAACCAGGGATGGGCATGCATGTGGTCAATGAGAACCATATTCCAGTTTTTCATATGTTATAAAGAGCCTCATCATAGTCATTTAGCATGAGATAATACATAAACTCAAATTTAATTAGGTCAATTTGAAGGTTTGCCCACCGTTGATATATTTAGGCATTTAATTTATCAGTTTGGGCGATACTCGGTGTACCTCCTCCCTGAATAGTTCAAAGAATACATAATCTGAATCCGTCCAAGGAAAACTTTTTGTGGACGGAGTCAGATTGTGTTTTTTTAAACTAATTATAAAGGTGTTAATTTGAAGAATTTAACATATAGTTAAAGATAAAGAGAAATATACTTCTATACATTTGTAATTAATAGTATTAGAAAAAAAATCTTTTAGGACGTAGTAATTCAGGTTAGTGCATCTCACTGTACTTTATTAACACTTTCACTAATGGAAGGATTCGGTATAGACGAATAAAAAAGCACGGAAGAACCGTGCGGCTGAAACCCAAGGAATAACAGGTGTGAGGAAAAGCGACATGACTGGGACTTGAACTCATGTCTTCCACTATTCGGGCAGTTATTCTAACCACCGAACTACTATTACCCTTTTTTTGCAGCAAATTCCAGTCTGAGTCTCAGTCTCCTCGCTACTTTTCACACCTGTGGTTCACTAAAAGAATTTCTCACTCCATTCAACCCTTTATTGGTACATTCAAACTACGTCGGAAAAAACGTTAATTTTTTCAGTGTGATAGTTATAGGTTGAGTTTGTATTACTGCTGGCTGTAGAATTTTTATTTCGATTTGTGTTTATGAGCGTCCTATTTGCACTCCCCTTTCTTTCCGCACCTTGTGTTTTTCACTTAACATTTAGCTTCACAAGCATTTATCCGTAATTTTTAAATTTATAGCTGACTTCGTGAGTTTTACTTAGAGGCCCGTTTGGGCCATACTCGCCAAATTAGAAGAGTAATAAAAACAACTATATAATATCCAAAAATATTTTCGTAAAAAGATCACGAATCTCTTTCTGCCTTTCATTTCATCTCTCTGGTCCATTACGACCACCCCTGATAAAAAGGGTTGAATAACGCTTTCGGGACAATTTTGGATGCTCCTCCAAGTCGAGAGGAAGGAGTAACGGCGGGCGTGAGAAATAGCAGATCAGATAGTGCGTTCGTCGTATAAATTTCTTGTGCGAAGAAGTAGAAACAGGATGAAGGGAAGCCAAGGAAGTCCCCGGGGAAGATGGGGACAGGGTTGTATTAAGAGGAAACGATGCGTAGGCAAGGGAATTAAGTTAGCATTTTGGGGCCGTGGATAGATGTGTGGGATGGGTGCGAGGCGTTCCCCTCCCTTAGGCTACGGTCCTTTCGGACACTTGAGTCGAAATGGACGTGACAAGAATTGCACAGAATGGAGCAAATGGTTTGTGGAAAGGAGATGGTGAGAATGAGAAGAGACACAATGAGATAACGGAGAAAGTGGTGGAAGAGGAGGTCAGGGATGGTGAGAAGAAAACTTAGGTGTAGAAATCGAATAAGCGAGAAATTATCCATAGTTGCATCCTAAGCTTCGATACTTTCCTATAATTTGGAACGTCTAAGGCTGCATAATTTGCCTAAGCATAATATGTTTGTTCGTATTGCTGTATTGGTTATCTTTTATTGACTGTTATCTTTCAGTAGCTTATTCTTGCTTCTCGGTTTTTCATAGCATGCTATAGACCCATTTCGGAGAGAAATTAGCTTCTAATGTTTACATTTGTGTATTTTCACACTATTTAGCGTTTTCATTACTTTTAGCAGGCTTTATAGAAGCCAGATTGTTTAAGATTTTTGGTTTTTGTACAAATTGTGGGTGTTTTCAAGGGTTATAATTCTTGAGCCCTAAGTTACTGAGAGAGAGGTATATGGTACTATAGGTGATATAGGTAAATAGTAGAAAAACACTCAAATGAAAGACAATAACGAGAGTTTCCTTGATGGTTTTCGATTATTTCAAACCCTTATTTTATTTAGTGAAATTTTACTGCTTCGGCAGTCATTGATGTGCTCATTTTCCAATTTTTCCCACTTTCCATTCTCTTTTATTTCCTTAATTTCTACCGATTCTTCACTCTGACTCAATTGAGTATAGGTCACGCGTTAGAGGGTGCCTTTTCATCTAAATAATGCTCTTACAAAGAAGGTATTTTATTGAAGCCTACTTTTATCTGGTTTCTAAACAGTTTCTCCTAAGTTCGTCCTACCAATTGATAATTCATGGCCTTCTTTGAAACCATCGCAAGAGATTCTTCTCCAAATTCAATTTGACTTTTATGTTTATTTTGAAGATTATAAGAATATACATAATCGGAATGAAACCTTGAAAGAGAATTTCTCTAATAGAGGTAATTAATTTATTTTCGGACAATACCACATCACGACATGTTCCCACTAACATGTAATCGCCGATTGTAAGATGAATACTTATTTGCAACTTTTATCAGAAAAGGAGTACTTAAGTGTAGCAAGAGTTAATTAGCGTTTGCAGTAATAGGTTGACGAAAGTTATCAGTTCATGTACGCTTCACTGTCGTTTATTATTCTCTGTCAATATAACTACATTTTATGGTTCAAAAATATTTGTTCTTGCAAATTTATAGGTATTTTCCGAATTTTGGTCATCGTTCCTCAGAGCTTTCGCTACATTTACTTGCATAGTTTTCCTTTATTGTTCGGCTGGAAGCAAGGTATAAAAAACAGCGTATCTGAAAAAGGTAACCACATGTGACAAATCAAGTTGAGATAGATAATTCAGGACTTTCGATATTTATTTTGCCAGCATTCCTCGTAAGATAGAGAAAAATCAGTGACGGTACTTTCATATAGAGTACAGAAATTATAGAAGTACTTTACGGCTTCAAAAAAGGATACAAAAACTAACATTTTTTATTTAATAACAGCATGGTTACCACCGGCCGTAAATACATCGAAATATAGCTGTTCTAATAGGGCGTATTTCAGTAAGACATCAACAAGAGGGATACTCCGCAGCTAAGAGAGCGGGAGGTGAAAACTTTCGGCAGAAGTTTATAATAGCCCGAGAGTATCATTATCGCGCTCTCGTGAATGGTTTCAAGAAGAATGGGAATGGCCACAAAACGTGGGAGTGCACGAAACGAAGACACTGAGGGTATCGCCCCCAAGAAAAATGGATATGCGGGAGAAAAAGGCAGAGAGACTATTGGGCGGAAAAAGGATGAAAGGAATGGAGACAGTGAAAGAGATATGCTTGGGGTGTAAGGAAGGTGAATTGAAGGATAAAGTTAAGCAGTTAACTATCACCAAAGCAAAGGATTTGATAAAATAACAATGAAAATAAAAATACGCATTAGACTGCAATTAAATTTAAAAGGTTTATTTCCGAATTAGTTCTGTTTCTATTATGTTATATCTTGTATTATTATTTACATTAGAGGTTTAAAAACACTCAAAAAGCCGCTATTCCGGCGGATTGCTTTTTCTCTGTGAATGAAAGAGAAAACATGGGAATTTTGTCTTGAAGAACGGGTTTTCTATGCTGTTGTTGGTCCAAAGAATCCTTATTCGGAGCAACTGTAAACCACTATGACTATCATTAAATATATTATGGATAGTATTTAAAAGATAAACTAAAGTTAAATTAAGTAAGCTCAATAGATTGTTGAGGGGAAGCCTTATATAAGTCAACCAGTTTAAACAAAATGAAGAATTGGAGAAATAATCTTCAAACAAGGCCCGAGATTCCGTGGAAGGAAAAACAGCCCAATTAATAGTTGATATATACCCTTAAAATTTTATTTCTTGGTAAGATGTAGATATTAAAATGGCTAAAAGGTAAACATTTTAATCGTGATATAAGTTGATAAAATAACCTGTATTATTTACAAGCTTTTAAAGGTATTATGAAATAAATTATCTTGCAATAATTTAGTTGCTCCACCACATCTTCCATTCCTTACTTTTAGAGAATTTATGCCCCAAGGTGGTGAAGTCACCGAAATATTTTCAGCATTTTTTAGAGTAGGATGTGTATATTACATAAAAATCAATTAAATTTAAGTTAAATTTTTCAATGTCACGTCAAACCCAAGAATGCATCCCAATGTAGCAGACTGTGTAATTGAGTATCATATTATCTAGCTATTGCCTAGCTAAGCATATTCATTAATCAAACTTACGCAATCTTCACTTTTTTTTACCGATAAAAGTAGATATCCTCATCGTAATGATGGCTACAGAGATAGTAACCGAAATCTCGGTATTTACCCATACGTTAAACTGGCTGATAACCCGAAAAAAAATTGTAAATTTATAAATATCTTCTATTAAAGTGTGTGGTTTAGAGTTGATTACTATAATTTTCTTAGTACAAAACATCCTACAAAAAATCCTGCATTTCAAGCGCGATTCTATTGTCATTTCATAATAGAAAAGTTAGCAAATCAGACACAAGAAAAGTAAAAAGTAGGGGAGGTAATATTTACGTAAATCAGATTAAACTACCGATTACTCGTGTGTGAATTATTTTTAAACTCCCCTAATATTCTTGCAAATTTATTAATAATTAAGACCAAAAATTGGTAAGTAATTTGAGTTGTAATACCTTTGTGTGAGATGTTTTCTATAGAGCAGTGGGAATACGACTACAATGAAATTAACGTAGTTTAAAATAATCCGTCGGCAGAGAAAAATTCTTAATGAGTCTATTTAACAAATGAAAATAATCGACTATGAGCGAAAATAATAATAATGAATATATATATTTAAATTTATAATAATTATGCACATTATAACAAATAGAAGTGAGTTTGAACTATCCGTTTTCTCTGTTTATCCGCGAATCTTCTCCCTTCGTTACCACGGGTAGTTCATGTATCCAACCAATGCAACAGAAAGAATATTTGTTACGCACTGTAAGAAAAGGAAAGGAATACTGAACATAAAATTGAAATAAACAGAATGAGTGGGTGAGAAAATAATCAATAAAATGTGCGTAAAGTCGGAGAGATAAAAAGGAAACAATTTAAAGAAAGATTTCAAGAAAGGACATTTGCTCAGAGAAGCATGGTAAAAGCATTTCGCTTCACGTTGACCTTCAAGGGACGGCTTGATGAATGTAAGCATAGATCTGGAAAGACTGCAGCAGAAAAACTGGAATAAGAAACTGCAAATGAATTCCCAGCGAATAGAACTAAACGCGTGATGAATGTCTTCAGGTGCTGCTGCTGAAGTAGCGATAACAGGAAAACTACTAGCATATTTCTGCTTGTAATATTCCAGCTCCTTGTAATCTGTTTCGTTTAAAGAAGCACGATATTTATAGGCGTAGCAACCCAACATTAGAGCTGGATACCAGAATTTCATTTTCCTTTGAATTTTCAAAGTTTCTAAAATAGGTCAAGCAGATTCATGGCCGTGGGAACATCGATCTAGCTTCAGCATCAAATCTCAGTTCTGCACCTGTTTAATATACTTCGAGTCTATTAGCCTCATGGGGGCAATTAGACACTATTTACTGATTTACTGCTGAGGGTTTCGACAAGATACAAAGGGCCCAAATTATTATTCTTTGATAGAGATTCGATAGAGAAAACCCATCATATTTTCGATTATTAATTTTCACGCAGAGAATACATTTAACGAGAGAATTGCGTCTTAAAACGCAAATGGGATGCGACTAATAAAGGGATTAATTCGCTAACTCTACAGTATAAAAATTATTCCTTATTTATTAATTAAAAGGTGGAAAACATTAAAAATCACTAGGGTATCATCACAAGTATCTGCAATGAAATCAGAATGCCGAAATTGTTGTTGCATCCGCATTTTATGAATACATAAAAGGTAAATTTAATCGATGTTTAAAATATCTTATTTTATGCAACTCCAGTATATATATATACTCTGAGTAATGAATGAATTAAAAGGAAACAAATATTAAGAAACAGGTAGGAAGAACGAGGAAAAACTGGTCGGCTATGGTGTATTAACCGCAGAAGAAAAGAGACGGGCCTAGCTAAAAACATATTAAAGTGAAAATGATACAATGGATGAATTTGAACTGAATGGAAAGTAGGAAGAAGGTTAATGTAGAAATAGAAAACGGTAAGGAAATGTGAGGAATTCTATTAACACAAAAGGAATTGCGTGATTGATATGTTTGTACCACATCTGCTAATCCTCAATAAAGAATTACAAAACTGAATTAAAACTGATTATGAATCTTATAATGAAATTCATAATTCATTCGAACTATAGAGTTTTAAAATTTAACTGATATCAATAAAAGAAAAACATTAACTGTATACTATAATTTAAGTTTTAAGAACATATTCCATAATTATTTAATCTAAAGATGAAAATGCCTGCAGAACGTGTAAAAGATGGCATAATCTTATTTTATTGAGTGTTTTGGGTCAAGTGACTCTCGCAGTAAAAGTAGCTTCTATTCAAAATGTTTGTTAAAAATCCATTCGAATCCAGAAATCTTCCTCTTTCCCTGCAATGATATATATTTTGTTGTTTTATCCCCTCCTTGGCTGCGAAAACGATAAATTGCTGTCCATGGACGATAAAAGCCAGGTTGAGAATTATGATCCTAAGTTTTCCCGTCCGTATTGTATATTATCAAAAATCAATAGAATCACAGGCTATTGCTTCCTCTTCAAAATATCCTCTAACCATTACTCTCAAATGGAGCTAAATTCCCAATGTATTCTCATGAGAATATGCATGACATGGCTTTAACAATCGCCTTTGTCATCAAGGGCACGAGCTGTTTATAACGACACAAATTTGCAAATTTCCGTTTTTTTCGTATAAGTTATCGTTATTTTTTACCGAAAATATAATTTTAAACCGTAATAAGAATCTTTATCCCACTTCCCTTCTTTTGGTACTTGTCTGGATATATTAGGACCATTATTTGTGTATAAAATCTCATAGAAATAAAGACTACAAACAATAAAACTTAACATGCATATTTTATGGGAGTATGAAATTGTCGTTCGCCACCATGGAAATTTATGTTTCTGAAATTCGTCATTATTTGTATAGATATATGTTCAACCTTAACTTTTACAACAAAAAATTCCTTCCGCTTAGGCAGTGTGCCCACCTTTCTCTTCGCTTACCTCAAAGAATCTGTATTCGCAGTGAATCATCATTTGAAATTCATAAAGTTCCTCATCGCTTGAATAGAAATCGCATTCAGTGACAAAATTTTCGTTTAAGTGGTCCTGCGAAGCAAACTTTCCGCGAACTTGGCTCGAAATGGCTTCCCGACTGGAACTCAAATATTCTAAAAACAAATATGACTTGACGATTTCGGTTCTAAGATATTCAGGGGATGGATGAAACGCGGGACTTATGCAGATCCTTTCCTGCATTCCTAAAAATTGGGTCGAGAGCTGTTTCCATGAAGGAAAGGTGCATTTGGAAAATTAATCATTGATGGATACGTTACACGACCCGTTTTTTGAATTCGAAATATTAAATGGAATTACCCTACTGAAACGAAGGGTCCCTTTAATTTGATTGGTGAATTTTTAGTAGAAGTGATTTTTGGCAATATTATAGCATAAAAACTCACATAATAGAGCTGAATCTCATATTTACTTATTTTGCACTATCAGCTGCATGAGCATCGGAAAGAATGCAGCTCGGTAGTTTTTATTAATCCAGAGTCTCTAATGGAGTCATGAAAAGCAACAACCTTATCTTCTTCTGGCACTGTGAAGTTTGTCTATATGAACTGGATAGTAACATACTTCGTAATTTATCCGAAACGAAACAAATTTCGAGGTCTAATGTATCTCCTCATTTTTTCTTTGTAAAATCTTTTTAGGAATAACACTGAAATCTAAGTGGTCTCAGCACCTTTCATGCAGTCCATATATATTGTAAGGGGACCAAACATATTCCATGCCAATTCAGAAGATACTAAGCGTCATCAAAACGTTCTTAGCCTTATTCCAATTCTTAAACGAAAATAACTTTCTTGTAGTCCTGGTTCACTTTATGCGAATGATTTGTGAATGTTATAAAAGAAGTCGCTCAGCTAACAATTCTTTGAGTTTCTAATTTAATAAGGTGTAGGTTATGTAACCGTAAACTTTTAATATTATTATTGTTATTATGATATTCATTGAAAAACAACAAATAGGTACAATACCTGGTGGAAGTGGGTAAATCTATAAGAAATAAGAGTTCAAAACCATCAAATACCACCAGGAATTACACTCAATTTTTATAAATATTTGCATCAGGTGAGAATGAGCACAGGTATTGAGTATTAACATTAAAATTTCATTCGGTTTGCTTCAGACGACATAAATGTTGACTTAAGCCAATGAGTTGCTCGTCCGTCTTTGGTAAAAGTGGTTCAGGTTTCGATCCCTGGAGATCAAATATAAAATTCATTTGCTAAATGTTCTGAGAAATAAAACCATATCCTTTAATGAGAGTATAAGTAGCCAATTGTTGTATTTTCGACGCAATAAATTTTAAATTCAGTCCAAACTTTTTGACAAAATTTTATACCCATAAATTGTCATAAATGGCCAGAATTGAACTATTCTGGTCAAAAATTCAGATACTTGTGAAAATTTTTCTCAAATTGGGGTAAATATTATGTGAGTAAAAAGGAAATCTATGAAAATCAATTCAAGACTATTTACTATGACTATACATATATTTATTATCTTGTTCTACAACATATTATTAGCAGTTTCGTTCTACAGAAACATTAACCCTCACTGATGCTATACCTAGCTAAGCATATTCATTAATCAAACTTACGCAATCTTCACTTTTTTTTTGACCGATAAAAGTAGATATCCTCATCGTAATGATGGCTACAGAGATAGTAACCGAAATCTCGGTATTTACCCATACGTTAAACTGGCTGATAACCCGAAAAAAAATTGTAAATTTATAAATATCTTCTATTAAAGTGTGTGGTTTAGAGTTGATTACTATAATTTTCTTAGTACAAAACATCCTACAAAAAATCCTGCATTTCAAGCGCGATTCTATTGTCATTTCATAATAGAAAAGTTAGCAAATCAGACACAAGAAAAGTAAAAAGTAGGGGAGGTAATATTTACGTAAATCAGATTAAACTACCGATTACTCGTGTGTGAATTATTTTTAAACTCCCCTAATATTCTTGCAAATTTATTAATAATTAAGACCAAAAATTGGTAAGTAATTTGAGTTGTAATACCTTTGTGTGAGATGTTTTCTATAGAGCAGTGGGAATACGACTACAATGAAATTAACGTAGTTTAAAATAATCCGTCGGCAGAGAAAAATTCTTAATGAGTCTATTTAACAAATGAAAATAATCGACTATGAGCGAAAATAATAATAATGAATATATATATGTAAATTTATAATAATTATGCACATTATAACAAATAGATGGGAGTTTGAACTATCCGTTTTCTCTGATTATTAGCGAATCTTCTCCCTTCGTTACCACGGATATTTCATGTATCCAACCAATTAGTTATTAGTTTCGTTCTACAGAAACATTAACCCTCACTGATGCTGTACCTATATTATGCTGTTTTCATATGATTCTTTCTAGTCTATAACATAACTAATTGACAGTAGTTCTAGATATATATTCTTACAAGATATTGAAGCGTTGCAGAGTTTTGAAAATTTTTTATTATTATCATAACAGTCAGGTCACAAAAGGACAACTGTTTAGTGGCATAACGGAGCAAAAATCCACGCAAATGTAAGCTGTATGTACTCGTAATTAACTGCAACTACTATCGTATCTAACAGAATTACACACAAAACTTCACTCTCCCACCAAAATTATAACTCACATTATATATTATAAAAATTACAACTCAACCTCACCGGTTAATTCAACTTAATTGAATCTCTAAGGAAAAGGAGCACGGCTGTGTTAAGTATTACAACTTAATTGCATGATTACAATCCTGAGTTCAACAAATGTGTAATATTACTTAAGAATTTTAGTAGATTTGATCGTTTCTTTGAGAATTTAAAAGATTGTTCGAGATCGAAAGGTAACTTTAAATGGAAAATCCTTATTCTGGGACGTGATAGTGCACCAAATAGAAATCGACCCGTAAATGAATTCGAGAAAATGGCGGGATTCAAACGCAAGTTCGCTGAACGGCCGTCAGAGAGCAGGTGAAGCGCCAAATGGAAAGATAGTGAGAGAAGGCGCACGTCTGAGAAGTTGAAAAGCGTCCTGCGAGGACTGCGAGAATTCGGACCGGCAATGAATCCTCGGGCGACCTACAAAACGGACGGGAGGCGTAGTCTTCAGCTGTTTTCTGCTTCTCCCAACCTCTTATATCTCCCGAATAAACCTTAAAAGAGTGAGATACCTCAGGTTCTTGCCCCCCTCCCAGACACATCTCCTCGTGGACGTTATTTCCATTTCTATTCCTCTGGAAATGCGTCTTATATTTCCTCTCCAGGAGGGCGCCAATCTGCATACCGAGATGAGAACGGTCTCCGATGTTCATTTTTTTATTCTGTATCTTCCAGCACCGCTCGCATTGAGGAGGGAAGGGGGGAGATTCAATTAAAATGCTCCATCTCTCCTTATAAAGAGTCGCATTCTTTGCCCTGTATCTCCTTAAATGTGTCTGATAATGGTTTGCCGATGGTACTGGTTCGCGTCCTTTTTCATATTCTGTGGCTAAAGAAATACTGCATCGATGGGTTTCTCTAGTATTCGAGAAATTTGGAGCACATCACGAAAGACTTTTACGCAAATTATTCAGTACATTAATATGTATACTTTCATTTATTTAAGTTTTCTGATATTATCACAATGAGTCGTTTTCAACCTAGCTCGAGTTTATCCAGCCTCACCAAAATTTATGAATTTTTCTAAACTTCTTCTATCCAGGTTACCCTCACCTCCTCGGAATATCTCTGTTTAGTCATCCGTACATTGGTCCATACATAAATGTACATGCTTAAATGATGGGGTGCTTCCAGATTAGCCACTTTGGCCGAATAGACACAAAATATGTACTTGGAGGGATTTTTAATTTCAAAATATCTACTGACTATCATAGTCATGTTGTAGCTGTAATTAGCGTTCACCGTAATTTTCATTACAGTCTTGAATAGCCTAAGGCTTAGTATTATAATCTCCTTGAAATTCTTAACTAATGCTCACTTTAGGGCCCGGTATTATACTGTTTTCTCAGAGTTAAAGTGAATATTGTAGTTAATCTCACTGGTAATCTATGATGTTTGCAGGAGCCTAATATAGTCTTTGCTTTAACGATAAGAAAACAATATCATACTGTCCCTAAAGTAAACTTCAATCAGTCATTTTAATCATAGATCATAATATCGGGCCTAAATATCTGATTTAGTGACATATGGTTAAGGATGGTGAACATTGATACGAGGCTTAGAAAAAAGTCCCGATGAAAAGGTTGCAAACAATTCACTGTGAACAAGAAAATACTGTTATAGCTACCTTTAACGAACTCGCATGGTGCCGTAAAAAATTTCCGCAATGGAAAGCTTTCCGTTATGTACAGATCGTAATCACGCGAATGCAAATTCCAACACTGTAGGTCCGGATCGAGAAATCCTTCCTCAATAGACAATGTTCCCCTGTATACAGGCTCCATTATAAACATTCTCCACTTCATTATAAATACTCTAGGCTATAAGTCCATCAATACTTTTAGTTTTTTTTTAATTTACTTTTCCTTAGGATAGAGCATCGCAATGTATTTAATATTTTTTTGTAAAGTTAACTCACTAATTGAACACTTCATCGAGCAAAAATTCCACTTAAAATTATCTAAATATCTTTGTATACAAGTATTTCATCTTTAACCTTCGTCCTACCGAGTTAAATAATTATATAATAAAATCTTCCGTTGTTTGTGGACCTTAAATACGTCGGTTTTACTTCATCAGTAGATAATTATGCTCGGTTTAATCAACTAATTGACCGTTCACCAAAGTAAACGGCTAGTAGTTCAGACCTGAATAACATCAATATTGGCAGGTGATTGCGTGATCAGGTTTGCTGACATCTAGTTTGTATGTTCATTATAGAGAACGCAAAGCATACAGAATGTGGTTACGGACAAACCCTGGTAGCATTTCCCAAGGCATATACCAACACTCACTTAGGGGTTAACGGATTTCCATACCTTTAAGGTAAGGAGGACTAACCTTACAGTATCTACTATGAACGTATGCACTTTATATCCTAGCTCTGACTTGTGGATTTTCCATTGCTTAAAATAAAATGTTCCAATGATTGGAATGCTTAATTTTCGACGTTCGGTCCACTATTCATTGGTCGAAGGTTAGAGTTAATCGCAAACACCTCCAGCAAACACAGAATGTCAGTGACGATTAACTATTGTGAAGAAAAACTAAATCAAAAGTCGTAGCAGAGATTCATTATTTGTACATATATGTATCATTAAATTTGAATCCTCTGGAAGTAAAAGATAAAATAATTAAAAATAGGGGAAATAATTTTCCCATATATACATACTGAGAATTGTTGGAGGAGGTTTTATTCTGTCTTGGAAATAACTTATTCCTCTTGATGATACTAATACCTTTTAATCTAGTGGCTCGATTTCACTTTGGCCTTAACTTCTAACAATAAAGCAAGGCTAAATTAATAATATGAAAAGTAGGAAAACGATCTTATTTTGAACTTTGATGTAAAAACCGAGCGATAGCTGGGAGAAAATTTCCAGGTTTTATATGTTAATTGTATTTCCATTACATGCAATATCAATTTTCAATTTTCATCTGATCGAAGATCTCTTAAAAAATGTAAAGGATTAGTGTTATGAATTCTCAATAAGTACTACATAGTACAACATTACGGTTATAATCTAATATACAAAACGCTATGCATACGTATATAATTTACATAAAATACACGTAACATACATTATTATTAATAAAAATATTTTTTAAATTGGTCTGGAGTTGTGAAACTAATTAGTCATCTTTGAGAATGAATGTGTAGAAGTAACGGCTGATAGTTACCAACTCTAAGGTGAAGGCGATTGCTGTTTTTGAGTCACTTACTGACATGAACATACCGTTTTCGTTCTACTTAAACATTTCCAAAGTAACCGTGTAATATATACCAGAATGTAACGTGAAACGTAAAAGAAAGGACATTTTTTATTGTTACAACACGTATTTTACTAGAAAATCTTTTAATCTGATAGTTAGTTCTTTGATAGGATATATATAATATCCTATCAAAGAACTAACTATCAGATTAAAAGATTTTCTAGTAAAATACGTGTTGTAATAATAAAAAATGTCCTTGTACTTCCGTTATAATGAACTTGCTATCAAATTGAGATTTATATACACTATAATATATTCTAGCAATTCTAAGTTATTCTCATAAGCAATCATGTAATATCTTCCTTAATACATAGATATTGATATGATAACCACAAAAATGAACTTTATTCAATTTTCAAATTACTAACGGTTTTCAGCATTGGAAGTGCGGAAGTTTAACAAAGAAATACACATTTACGATCTCGTACATGCATAAAATACTGATCGTAGGTTTCTATGATTAAGATGTGCGCCAATAGATAGCGAGCAAGATGACTTAATATATGTTCTCCACCAACTATCATATGGCGTTTGCGGATGCATTTTTCAAAATGCACGCATCATATGGATTACTGTTTTAATAAAACGTCAATATTTTAGCCTGGTTTATCAGGTTTTTAAGCAAGCTTATGAAATGAGAGAGAAGGAGAATGAATGGATGATAGATAGCTGAGATATTTGCTCGATTAAGCTAATAGCACTTGTGGTGTTAGGAATATTTTAAGCGATTCAAATATATTTGCAATTTCTATAGTTATTACGGATAATTCGGCATGCTCCTGAAATAACAATAGTCAAAAGTTCATAGTGTGCTTTCTTGGAGAAAATCCAAATCACTTGAATTTGGTTCCCTGATTAAATCAGAGTGCCTGGACAAAATGAATTCCCTTCCTAAATTCTGCGTAATTCCCTATTGGGAAATGCATATATTTCCTTTTAGCTCCATACTGTCGTCAAACCTCCATCGTAGATCTGGATATTCGCCAGCATTGTGGAATTTTATGGCTATTTAATCAACATTTTAGCCTGACTTAGCAGGATCTTTTACAAGTGTATGAATAAAATAGAATTATATATACTTGATTAGGCTATTCTGAGAATAATTGTAGGATAGTGGATATTTTAACCGGCGTGGAAATTAACACTTTTGTAATATTCATATTTCTTACAGTTAATTACGCAACGTCATGAAATTAACATACAGTGGTGGGATTCAATGAAGGGAGCTTCACTGTCTAATTGTCCAATAAATGGATGTTTGTGAGGGCATTGAGATATAAATACATTAGTTTTCTCACTTATGCGTAATTCCCTATTGAGAAATATGTATGTATTCCCTTAGCCCAATCCTTTTTCAAACGTCCACCGTAGATCTTAGAAACAGATGTTCACTCAGCTTATCTTAGCTAATGCCAATTAGGGAACTTACGGCCGATTACGTCCGTTTAATTTTCTATCAAGCTCGGTCCACCGCTAACGGTGTATGAGGTACGTGCTTAGGACTCTGTAAATAATCGAATGGTTGAGTTCTAAGTCGACGCCTTGGGGTCTACTGAGGCAAATTACGAAATTTTACTGAAGAAAGTTGAATAGCTCGAGTCGATTCTCAATTCTCCTTAATGTTAACTTTATACTATTATCCAAATTATAAATCGCATCGTCACTTTCACTCAAAACAAAATCGATCGAAATTCGCACTGCGTGTCAACGGTCGCAGAATGAAATGAACGAAAAACACGTACTATTGAAAAATAGAAGCAAAGATAAGAGACACGGCTGTTAGTAAATTATCATGAAAATTAACTAGAAAAAGCAGTAGTTTACCAAGGTAAAGAGATAAAACAGGGTGGTTCCGCTGCTGCCAACCAACGTTGTGGGAAAAGCACCGGTATCCAAAGACTAGATAAGTAATTTACTACTGAAGATGGGAATATAGTTCCTGAAATACGTATCTAGTCTCTAGATAAACATCTAAAATACTTCTAACGCAAACGTTTATTTCACTACCATTAATTAGTTCTGGTGATACATGGTATAACTCGTTCATATTTTGTTAGGTAAAACATCGAGGTTGAGAGAGTCCACGTCTACGTCCAAGCCGGAAGATGAGATAAAACCCTCGAAACCGATCATTTTTTTGAGTATATTTTATGTGGACGAGGTCAGATTTTGTTTTTATTCAACCAGCATTGATATCGTTGTTAAAACAGAAAGCTTTGTGTAATAAGTAGCTTGAAATACGGACACAACTGGTTTCCAACTATTCGAACATAATAAATTGTCCAGATTCTCTGTTCTTCTTATGAAATTGCCTATGAATACAATACATATTGACAAAATACTGTCTTAGCTATGACCTTGGTCCATTCATTTCCACAAATTCCCGGAAGGACGCACCTTGAGCAGAATTATTGCTGTTTAAGGATTCGCATATCTACATTTCCTGCAAAATTGAATTCTGCATTGTTACTTAGCGATATATACTTCATGCTTCTCAGAATTGAAATTTCCTCGTCACTTTCAGAAACACTTTCCAAGGTATCCGTGTTTCGTGCTGTTTTTCCTTTTCAACTCATCAGCGCGTGTTCGTGAACATTTGCAAATGTATGCATGGATATGCTAGTATTTATATTACGCTGGTATGCATGATATATATAATGGATATATACATACCCATTCTTTTATTGAGTTACCGTAAGTGAAGCGGATATTTCTGCTAAGCAAGAGCTGTGAGAGTCACTTCCAATTAAATTAAAAGGCTTTTCTTAGCTGACGCTTATTTTTTCCTCGCCCCAGATTTAATAAATACTACCCCTTAATGCATTCAGTAATTTCATTACCTCCATTTCCCTGGGCTCCATTTCCTGGGAATTGCCGAATAAAACGTGAGACTTCTATTCGCTCTGGTGCATTTACCTAAATGCACGACTCTCGAGGAGGACGCACGAAAACGAATGAATGCAAAAAATCTTGCGAATGGGATAGTTGGGGGAAGGAGCGTACCCAGAGGTTGGGATAGGATAGGCAAAAGGTAAGGGTAAAGCTGTAGACAGATGAAGGGAAGTCAACGTTTTCAGGCACGTAGGAAACTAAATTAAATCGAATGAAATCAAAGCGTAAGACTTTGAATTTACATTTGAAATTCGCTTGCGGTCATGGGTAGTAACTGAAAGAAATATTACTGGTACTACTTTATTAAAAATAATGCAAAGTCTTCCATTTTATATCCGTAGAAATGTTATCAAATATCGTTTGAAATATCCAAAAAGTAAAATTAAAAGTGACAGGATTAAATGTTTCCGTTAGATTACTGCTAAAAGCTAATTTTAACAAGAGATATAATATGGAAAATGCCTGTAAGATCTAACCAATATGGAGAACTTGGCCAACAGATGGTCTCGGAATAAAAACGTTCATGCACTTATAGAACCATCAAAAAAAAGGAGAAATATATAAATGTCGTCTCCCAAGGAGACATTTTCAGGAGACGACTGGTAGAGATTGACTGATAGACTGTTACAACGATATAATTGCAACCCACCAAATCAATTGCCTCCAACAGTCAACTTAAACAACTTATAATTTTACTCAATCCTTTGTTGGACAAATGTTAAGGCGTCACAAATTTACTTAGAACACAAATCTATAACCAAGAAGCCCTATTTTTAAAAGCATGTGTAAATACCAACGAATTTCCGTTCGTTTAAGTGTATTAAGTAAAAAAAGAATGAGGAAGTATGTAGAAGGTGTTTCGTTCTACGAGTATTTCTAACTCAGTTAAATTCAACAATTTATGCCACAAATAAATATCGGTTCGATAATGGATCTTTTTTAGTGACTGAAATTATGAAGCTGGTTACGAAAGGCTTATGATGATAGGGTATTGCGAAAAAATAGTAAAATAATTAGGGAAGACTGTATGGATGTGAAAGGTGTACTCTAAGAAAGGGAAACGTAGAAATATTGACTGCCATCGAGATGTGAGAGAGGCGAAGAATTGAAAATGTAAGTGAAGTAAAAATAGTAACAAATATTTAAATGCTGGAAGTAGATGGAGACGGGAAGATTTGGGTAGAAATGATTAAGCGCCGGCAGAGGAAGTGTGTGGATCGAACGTCGAGAATAGGATTTTTTTAAATTTATTGAAGATACGGTACGACATTACAGAAAGAGGGTGAGGGAAGGGCTAAAAGATTGTAATGTTATAAAGGACAGGATAAGTTACGAAATAAACTGTAGGGCGTTGAGTACGGGGTATCAGGGCACGTGAACGTAATATAGTGTAGAAGATCTACGATAAATCATCACAGTTTACCATATTTTTATGTAATAGAAAATTCTTTATGAATATATACACGTATAACATTGAAGATATTCACTGCTCAAGGAAAACTAGTAAGAGAAAACAGTACATCTGACAGCGGGACAAAACTCTCGGTGGATCATCAGTCATTCATGAGAAAATATATAGAATTAGAGACCAAGAGTTTGATAAATACAGTAGCACTATCTGCCGTCTTTAAAGTCATCCAAGCTGAAAGCAGTGGAACGTAGATGAAAATAAATACTCACATGTAGTTGAAATGCTAAATAAAGTAAGAATTATTGTGGAAAGACGCTCCGTAAGAGAAAGAGTAGGAGAAGAGTCCTTTGAATTGGGTCAGTAGTACGAAAGGTGAAGCGCAGAGTGGAAGTTTGTGTTGGAGAGGTCGCGATGAGCCCTTAACGACGGTTGCCAAGGGAGATAGCGTTTCAGTATGCATCATGACTTTTTGGCTGAGTAATGTAATGATAGCGCGGGATCGCCGCAGTAATAGACGTCCATCAATTTCCTCGAGCCGAATCTTTGCCGGCAAACCAAGTGAAAGAGACACAAAAGATGATTTGATGCCAAGGAATTGTGTTTTCCATCCAGTTCTCGACTTATTTTTCCTCCGAAGAATCAATGTCTTTCCGGGATCTGAATTCTAGTGTAATACGGTCGCCAGCGTTTGGATAGTCTTTGATGTCACTTTGATGCGGACGAATTTCCACGGAAGGAAATAAGGGTGACGATTTGTTTATCCTGCGAGGATTATTTTTTTCCGGCATCCTTTACGAAGCCCGGATGACTACGTATGTATAAAGGGGGCAGGAGATCCGCTTCACTGAAATATACTCTCTTGAAAGTTTTTCGTTGGAAAATTCCTTTAATGATGATGGGTTACGGTTGAAATTCAATGCTTCTATTCTGTCACGGGACTCCAGCAGTTGCTTTTTTCACGAATTTATGTTTATTTATGTCCTTTTATGATCAAAATGTTACCGATTCCGTTTCTTGCTCCTTTGCATAGGAAACTGATTATCCCGAAGATAGGACAGAAAGTGGATCGGTTAACACGAAATGAAAAGAACTATCACATGCAGAATTTCTTCATTGCGTAACCCACCTTTTTCCATAGATAGGACTACAAACAATCGTCCTAGGTTATTACATGCATAATGCAGAGAGAGAAGATTTCTTGTATGCATTACTTTACATACTGCTACAGCACATTTTCAATGATTGATTAAATATAAAGAAAGTGTATTAACACTAACGAATCTTGTTCATCCTGCATCTATATGGCTTGATAAATTCAATGGGTTCAGGTTTAACTTAGGTATAGTTGGTGGTGGAATTTTATTTGTGAGCTAATTAAAAATATTTCCCATTTTTCTAATAGGCTTAAAATATGTGCAAACCCAATTAAATAATAATGTTTCCGATATAAAAGTCTCTATAAATGTATATCTTCTTCTTTCTGTATGTTGTCAGTTTTTAGCAAAATCACACCGAAAAGAAAAAAAACTAGTGCACCTGATTTTACGACCAATTGTTTTGGAACGAGTTAATTAATGAAAGAGGTATACCTGCATACATTTTCGTGATAATTTGCTCATACATTTACATATTTATAAGTAAAATACGCCGCTGTTTACCACTGCGTCCAGTGATTATGTTAACCTACTCAAAACTTAACTTAATTTCATTGTCAATAATAACCATTCTAGCCATATTTACGTTAAGCACCTTTACTCCAATGAAACATGAAGTGCACACCCTTTAATCACCTCTCCTTAATTCCCTATTTTTTCTAATGGGATAATGGATGTTTTCTTTTCCCGTTCCGTAGGCCGGCCCAAATCGCAGGTCTCATGGTGGATGGGGTCGAGGCTTCTGGACGACGTGATGGACGGATCGTCGAACAAGAGGTCCATAAACAAGCTGTTCATTCCTAAAGTGGAGAGGTCGCACAGAGGCGCGGTGCTCACGTGCAAGGCCACCAACTCAAACCTCACGCGACCGGTCACCAAGGATATTCCAATCGAAGTATTTTGTGAGTGACGTTCATCACTAGCTTTTCTTAATTCCTGGGTATAATAAGATATGTTACATGTATGGGCCTTCAAAACATTTATGGACTTCTAAAGCCTTTTTGGGGCCTGTTTTCGACCTAAAAGGTCGAACTTTTGAGTTTAACCTCGCCTATTGGTCTGTTCATACATTCACCACTAAGAGGTGACGCATTAAAAGTAACGTTTTAGGAAGCCTTGATTCGGTTTCATGCCATCAAATTGTAGCATACTGAGAATTTTCCTTCCTCCTCAGTTTCTAATTGTGATAAATCTGATCTTCAGATCATAACATTTTTTAACTTTTCCCTTAGGCTGTGCCTATCCTGTAACCTTTATCTCTAATGAATCAAAGGAAAACCTTTGGATATTAACAGCATCTTTCACCTTTCCCTTTTCCTTTTAAGTTTCCATTATACATTTCTTGCGTTGAAAAACGTATGCTAATTGAGAGAAATCGAGCACTATTACTCACAGACTTTCTATAAGAACGACAATTCCAATCTCAAATCTAGTAGAATTTCCTGATGCCAATTTGCTAATATGAAACCTTCATTGTAAATTTTAATCATTCTTAAATATCTTGAATTATGAAAATGATACATCTTTATGGAGTATTGAACATCAAATGTCATGAGTATTGCCCTTAAATTTCTTGAATTTCTGCTTCATCAACTTGTTCATGGTTAGATGAAGAAATTATATCTTTAAAATGTTCTAGTAAGATTCAGCGGGAGTCGTAATCTCCCCTCATCTCCGCTGCGGTGTTATCGCCCCGACATACAATGTTGCTTTCACACTTACAGTTTTCTAAATATAGTGGGTAACTGATTGCATGGAAATGCAAAATATTAAGAAAATCTTTGTTGGTTCCTTAGGAACCGTGAAGCCGTCTAGTACAAAATTTTTTAAAATCCAGCTATACTAAATGATAACACAAGCAAAGAGTACAACTCTTTCCGAATTGAATAGCTAAACGTTTATATGTATAGTTTCCATTTTATAAGAAAGCATACAAAATGTACTTCAAGGTAGCCCATTCCCGTGCCACCTTCGAGGCAACAACTCTCAACCGAGTTGCAAGAATATCTTAGATCTCACAAGCGCAATAGAATTTAAAGCTATCATGCAAGTCTGGATTAATAGGGAATGGAGTTTGCTATTCTCTTTGAATAAGACTCGAGAATTTAATTATTGAGCCGGAAACAACGCTCAAACGTTGGCTATTCTAAGAATTCTCCAACGAACGAGGAAGTAGCTAAGATTCTGGAATGAAAATAGGTCATGCAAATGGAAGACATCTCGAAGCACATTAAAAATATCCCATCTCTGAGGATTTGAGTTTAATTGTTAATGCTGCCATTGCTAAACTAAGGAATAAAATATTAGCTGGATATTAAGTTCTATTCTCCCTACTGTTTTCGATTTCGGGGAATACTTGAATGGTCTCTAGTGTAGCTGGATGAATTTACTGTATATTGACGTCAAATGCTAACTCTGATTCACTAAATTTGTTGTACTAAAATATTTGTGTCAATATGGCGTTCTAAAAAATTGAAATTTGTGGAAATTAACCTGATTACCAGGAAGAGATAATACACTCATCTCGAGGCAGTAAAAGAGAGTCGATTATCTTGAGCAAAATTATTACAGTTACTAATGCTAATCTAAGCTTTATAGGGTTAGCCTTTATCGAATTACGAGACAGATGTGGTCTTGACCTGAAGGTGTAATCGCTGCATAATATAATGATACTGTGATAATGTTTTCACATACTATGTCTATCAACTACGCATCGTGATTATAAGAGTTGACATACAAACAGTGGAAAAGCTGAGGTAAAAATGAGAACAGACTGGTTTGCGATAGAGATGAACCTAGAAAGGGGTGATAGAAACAATCCATATTACCCCTATGGCGACTTATATGACCGGAGATTTGTCTAAATCAATGGTGGTGAATCTGTAACACGCGTGTCAAAAGTGACACACTCGAGAATATTTTTGGCACACCGAGTTCTGACAATACTACCTCTGCTCTATGATAAATGTGGATTCCATTCATCTGTAATGATGGGCAAGGATTACTTACAATTATAACATATTATTCCCATCCATGGTGCAATGAACAGGTAATATAAGATCAACCTTTATTTTGGCACCACATTGGCACACAAGTTCATAAACTTTGTCCAATATTACACTCGTTCCACGAAAGTTTCGTCATCTTAACGATGATCTTAACGAATCTTAATATCTTAACGAATTTTTAAATAAAGACCGACAAAGTCGTGTTTTTATGTACATGTACCACATTTGATCTCCACAAGATGACATTGTTATCGCTCTGTTGTAGACATTGAAGGAAAAAAAGTTGGTAAGAAAATCGTCTTACAAGGAGAAATCGGCAGAAGGATGTTGAGAACCATCGTGAGACCTCTTTTACATACACGTAGACATAGATGTAGTAAAGAAGACGACGAGTTTTCTTCTATTTGTCAGAGTTAAAGAGAAAATTGACAAGAAAGTAATTCGTATCCTTTATTATCCGCCATTTTCATAGAGCACAGTAGTTGTTGACATAAAGGTATCGAGTTTAGATGTGAGACTAACGATTCCAGTTTCGAATTTTCTCGGTATAACTTTTTTCGTTATTCTATTATCAAAGTAAATCGTGTTGTAATAGCTATTGCTGTAATAAATCATTCATTCTTTCTTTAATGCTTTAATTGGGTAAGAATTCTTAAATAGTAGTTGTAGTAATAGTAGTGAGCAACAGTAGTTGATATTGTTAAAACACGGTTTACTTCAAGAAATTGTACAGAATCTGGCGTATCTTTGTGGTACTTATTAATGTGAAAATACTAAATAGAAAAGCGTTTACTAAACCCTGTTGACATGGTGATGTAGCGACGCTACGAAACAATGTTTTAATTTTAATATAATTCTGGTTTAGTAAACGCTTTTCTCACGAAGTCCCCCACCCCCCCTATTTACTTCGAAAATAGAAAGGTGGGGAAAAAAACAGGTTCCAATAAAATGATTCGAACCCGGGATCTTCAGTCTCACACCTCAAATCGATACCACAATCTCATCAATTGAAATGATAAAAACGACGGATAATAAGTAATGCCAATTTCTTTCGTATCAATTTTTTCTGGAACCCGGGCATATGGGAACAAAACACGTCACATTTTTACTGTCACTAATTCTACTTCTGTATGAAGCGTGTCTCATCATAGCTCTCAACGCCCTTCTGCTAATTGCTTCTTGTCAGACTGAAAGGTTCCAGGTCTATCCCTTGCTTTTTCTTCAATCATCAATATAATACTTCCTCCGAATTTCAGTACTAACTCAAGGGCAGATTATATAAAAAACGTAAATTAAGTCTTAAATTTAAAATACTGCGAGAATGTATGTATATTTACGTTGCTATCCATAACCGTTTGGTTTCTTAAAAGAGTATTTGAAGCTTAAAAGAAAGATTAACTTCTACTATGAAAATTTACTTAGATTTACTACCTAAATCATTTCTAATAGTTAAATGAACTAATATAATTCAGATAATTATTCCTTTGAATATCTTAAATCTGCTTATGTTTATTTCTTGGAAACACCCCTTGAAACTTGCTATTAATATTACTTAACAGCTACAGACGGTTGAATAATATTTAAGAGGAAACGGCATAAAATAGATGGCAAACTAACTCCCATATACTTTCTCCACTAACTCATGGATGGTACGGGAGTATGCACTTTATAATATATGTATCATTTTCCAAAAAAAATATATAGCTCTTAAGAGCTAAAAATAAAAAAAAAATTCTTGTCATATACTAATTTTTAAATAATTAAGCCTCTTTAAACAGGGTTTTCAATTTTTATACGAATAAGTAATATACGTTAAATATGTGTACTTTACAATAAGATAGGAAATGCAAATAATGTACACACGTGCAACCCTAGACCGGAAAATACTACGTCATATTTTGACATAAACAACTTTACCTCCCTTAGGGAAAAATCCGGATCATTGCGAAAGTATCCTATATTCAGCACATAGTATATGAAACGAAAGAATTTTACTTATCGCAAGGGTACATCGACTAGAATTCAGTGCAATCTTCTACCAATAATCTCGAAAAACTCCTCTTCCTTCACCTTCGAAAAACTCTACTTCAATGCACACTACTGGAAAGGGACTACTCGGATAAAACGACATTACCACGTGTTTTCCCATACAAATCCTAGTAGAGAGCCTTAAGGCTCTTCCTTAACTCGCCGACCTGTAAAGTTAACTTTTCATCTCCAAGAACAAAGACAAACATACTTGCAACTGAGTAAAAAACGCCCTCCCCATTGGAACCCTTCATCGCACGCCTCCAGAAGTTGGCCCCATTCGACCGGTCAGGCGTCCACTCGAAATTGAGAACGTGTCCCGTGTTCTTAAGGACTCCCACGTCCCTTTGGGTATTAAGAGGAAAAACAACCCCTTACACCACCGATATCCTCGATCATCCCTGGACCCAACCGTTTCCCCACGGGGAAAGACTCCAGTCCCCCTCCAGAAACCCTAATTCCGCGAATAAAGCCGAGGCGATGCTACATTCTTCCGCGCACTTTCGGACCTCTACCGGAAGGGTCTAAAACCTGTGACCACATCCTTCGAAAGCCATTAAAATACCTGGAGTGCGTCGGGCCGCACCCTCTTCCGAACGATGTCCATCTCCTTTGCCCGTTGCGTGAGCTTCCTCTGCAAGTCTTCCGTCCACTGAATTTTTAACGGTGCATTACCAATTTACCAAAAGGTCTTCCACGTTCCTAGCGGCGGAAGGAAGCAGAGCAAAGGAAGAGTGGCGCTGTTAACTGACTGAGGAAGGCGGTGGTATACTGCACTCACTATCATGAAGGGACCATTTGGGGGCTTTGGATTTACACAAAAAATAAATTCACCAGTTTTAAGAACCTCACCTGGGGAAAGTTCTTGTCTGGGTGAATCGAAATAAAATTAGCTGGATGATACTTTTTCAACGCACTTTACCGAAAACTCCTGACTTTCCCGTTCATTTCTTTAAAATACCCTGCCTGAAGCAGCGTTAGTACGTACGTACGTACTTACAGAAACTGATTTAACTGGATCATAATATGTCGGTGAAAATCTCGTTTCTTTAGTTAGAAAACTATAAGCAATGAAACAAATACGTATTGTACAAAATTCCGTGTTTCTGGAACCATTGTTTTTGTTTTTGTTTTCAAGAGATTATGTTAGATACTAACTAAATATCACAGTGCAATTTTTGGCGTTGCTTTTAGTCAGTATTCAAAAAAAATACTGCAATTCTTACTAAATTATCTCTCATTGCAAATATTGCATCTGCCATTCTCCAGAATAGAAACACACAACGAAGTATATATGTGATACATCCACAATGGTATATACAGTAGAAATGAAGAGGGCGAGGCACAGTTTATCCACTTCCTAAAGATTGTACGATAGATATGTAGATTACTATGATTCAAACACTTCCTTTTGACTCATAATCTAAAAAATAAAGGACTCATATGATGGCACTCTTCTCCTGATTTCGTTCATGAAGTAATCTACTAAACATTCATAGCAGTATGAATGTTCAGGAGTTACTTAAAAGGAGATTACTCCATGAAAAAACCATGAAATGAGTTATTGCAAATTGGTCAAACTGAAATTCCTAATGCCTTGAAATAAATATGAAGATTTGTATAAGATGGTATTATACAGTTCCGGCAAACTTGAAGGATTTATTTGATATGATAATTTGGCACATTTTATATAATAGAATTATCATATTTTGAAAGATTCCAGACGAGAAATATTTGTACGCAATGTAGAAGTAGACCCAAAAGAAAGGTCTCATTTGAAATACGCATTCAAAGAAATTCATTCTGCTCAGGTTGAGTCATCAAAAGCGGATGTCATAGAATACAACTGACTTTTCGGCCAGTTTTATCTGCACATCTAAGCTGTCAGGAGAAGAGTACGTCGTTTACTTCATAAGTTACGCATTGCTTAGGGCTCTGAGAGGAAATATTTTTTATCTTAATTCCGTATGTATGCTCGTGAAATAGTTCAGTATGGCAGTTTTTTTTAAATATAAGGATAACTTCACAAAGGTCTAGATTACAAGCAGCAGACAAAGGCGAATTTGCTAGATATGTTGGTCATTTGCCTCTTATACCTGCAATTGACAACAAACAATTTTGTCTCTATCATATAGTTTATCAGCAATGAGTTAATTGAAATTTAAGACCACACGTCTAAGAGACGTGCGCTCATTAAAAGACTTCTGTCACTATATTTACAATGTCCCCTTTAAACACGTACGCATTTCACCAGCGTGTTTTTAAGTTTTTTTTCCTGTTTCAAATACATATATTTCAATGGAAACGAAATATTGCAGTCATCAGTGACCATTTTCTAAACTGGGAGATATTTATTCCCTCTGTTTTCACCACAAAAAAAAAGTAGCAAACATAAATTAGTTCGGATGTCTAGGCACACTTTGAGAACCTAAAATTTACGCTATTTATAATTCATAACACACGCGATTAAACTTTTAAGGTAAACATGTGATTAACATCAAATGCATGAATGGGTAATGATATTTTTCAAGCAACATATTAACTAGCAGCTTTGAGATACTGGAAATATTGGTAAAGTGAACTCTTTCATTTTGAAATCTGTGGCTTTTACAGCCCCTCTTAAAAAGATCTACTTCGGAATCCTAACACACTATTCGTCTCACTGCATAACAAGAGAGATTTCCGTTTCTTGCACGCGCAAATGCCAAGAAAGGGAGAATGCTTGCCGTGCAACCAAGCCTTTCCAATGTATGTATTTTCGTCGTTCCTTCCACAGAGGACTATTTTCAAACCGAATGCAGCCTTAGAAATGTTCCCACTAATCCTACGACATCATTCCGTAACCTTTTCTAGGATGAATGAGACCGCAACTTGTCTCGCTGCAGGATTTCTCAACAAGCGTAACGATTTTTATGAGCATTTGTGGCATTTTTTGCAGTGGAAATATTTCTTAGTCCCGTCTCAAAAGCCAGAGTCGAGAAGCCTTATAGTTGAAATTCGGGTTACGTTCTATACTTTGGTTTGGAGGATTTTTTGTAGTTCTCTTCGGTATTTTTGACGCTAACTGTATAAAAATAGATGCAATAAATGCTATCAAAAAATACGGTTGCGAAAAAATATCGTTGCAGGTTGTCTCTAGTTTAGTTCATGAACACTTTTTAACTGTTGAAAACTCAAAAGGCACCTTGATTCTGAACATACATTTTACAGATTTTATCTTTCATTAAGTAAATTTGAACAAGATATAAATTGGTACTTCAATATGGCCATAAATCAATGATTTTTCAAGAAATGCATTCCCTCGTGATGCTAATCATTAAGTTGTAAATCTCAATTCTTCCTTTCAAGAAGCAACTAAAATTTGAGTAACTTTTGCCAGTAACAATTTGAGATTTATTATGAAGGAGTCTTTTAAATTTGATAGATTCACCAAAAATGTGTTAGCGAATTCATGATGAAGTTTTAAAATTTTACGTCTAAAAATTGGCCACAAAATTACCAAAAATATACTAATTGTTGCCAAAATATTATTATCATTATATACATGTACGAAATAAAATCAAAAAGTAGTGATTGGATATGACGCTTTTATAATTGAAGTAGGTTAACATAACTGATTAAGAACTGTTAAATGAGAAGTTAACTGATTTAAAATAAATCAAAGACATTTCATATCAAAACCATCCCAGTCCGGAATGTTTCTAATTTAATCATCGCGGAGGCCATTTTGAACCTCTAAACTTTCTCTGTACAACTGATAAGAAAAAAAGATCGTTATCGTTTTCCATACTCATTAACACCTTCTGTGCGGATTACTCCACCGTTGGAGTAATAAATGCATTGGAAATATAAGTATTCGCAGTGAACGTATAATAGGATAGTTTTTTTTACTGTTCTCAATAACAACGTCCTGATGAATCACTTTTTCCGCATTAGTTAATAAAGAGAGACCTAAAAATTTAAGTAATTAATTCCATTGATCAAGATATGGTAGGAAAATAATTATTTATTATTATCACATACATTATAATTAAGAAATAATATTGCTAAACAAAAGAAATATAATTGAGTAATATATATTACTGAGAGCAAATTATAAAACAATATTTTCAGAACCTGCCACCCATGCCCACCAATGAAAGATACTACAAATATGACGTTATGTAAGCATCACTCGTAACTACAGTTGGATGACGCCATATTTCGAAACAAATGTACACCATTTCCTTCTTGAGAAGCACAATATGGAGCCATTCTTTTCCGTATTTGCAGATGAAAATGGCTCTAAGCGACAACGCACTCAAAAAGAACGGGGAGACTTGAGTGGCCGGAAATCTTTTCTTTCTTTCCTCGGACAAATTGAAAAGCAAGACAGCAACTTGTTACGCTCACTTCTCCCTCATCCGCCGCTAAGACCATCTAGACAAGCTGCCCGCTAATGCCCCGGACTCCCCGTGAATCGCAACTAGGGGCGCGGGAAAAAATGACCGCCTTCATAATCTGGAGGATTACGACGGAAATGGGAGGTGATAAAGAGAAAGAGAGTGATAGTGAGGTAGGAAATGGAAGGCGNTACAATAAGATACGAATAGCGAGACTACTACATAAGAATTATATCTTACTTCAACAATTAGAGTGTATCGTATAAGTGAATATATCTAAATGAGGTAAAATGACTATAAACAAAGGATACTTACAGGCTTATTATATGGAAGTGAGAGCGTTTTGTATGCGTGAGGGACAGGGTATCGAAATACTTGCACATTAAGGAAAAATGTGGGGAAGCATCCAAAGCTAAAAGGCATGACTGAAGAGACATTGGTCGAAGTGAAGAAAGGAAAACAGAATCTTTGCGGGGTAATGCGTGGGTAATGAGATACGAGAGAAGTGAATGCGTATGAACGAATGATTAACATCTGTGAGTTTGAGATTATGAAGTCCACTTTTCCTTCTATACTAAGGGTCCGCAAAGTATTTGAGATAAACTCCAATTGTAGATATGGAACTGATATGGGTGGATAACTTCTCCGGAGTCAGACAAGTCTCTATTGAAGAAAATATCAGTTATTCTAATAAATTCAATCTTTAAATGTTTATAAAAATTTCATCCTTATTATTAATGTATAAAACAGTGGTAGAGTTTTCTAAGACTTTTCTAAATTGAAAATCACAGGTTGTAAAATAAACTACTTTAAAAATCAGTCATTTTTGCTTTTCCTCTAATCATTGCATACAATTAAAGTTGGAGGCTCTAGGAAGAGTAGGAAAATTTATTTAGGCGTCGATGGTAACAAAATTTACACATCTATGATCCATACCGCCATCAACGTCAATTTATCCTTAGACGAAAGTTTATATAAGTAGAGATGTTGGGATTGGAGTAGCAAGAAGGGTTTATAATTTTTTTTATTACCAAAATTATGCATAATCACATTCTGTCAGAGCAAGTCTGTCGACAGAATGTATGTACAGCAAATGGAAAAAAAATGCATAGAAAAAAAAAACAATTGAGAAGCCAGCTCAGGCTCACCATAATAAAAAAACCATTAATTGTGCTGAATAAGAACAGAATACAACAGAACAGAATGACAATTTACAATATAATTAATTATAATAAGTTTAGAATATAATTAATTATAATAAGTTTACAATACAAGTAAAGCATGACAAGAGAAAAAAAAGTAAAGGAAAAGACAAGGTAAATATAAAACATAGTTACAAACTCTTTAAATACATCAGTAAGCATCTTTTAATGATAACCTTAATATTGTGACACTTAGAATTTTGACTCACGTTACTGTAAATCTTTTTATATTTATTCCAAATTTCAGGAACTAGACTTTCATGTCTATACTGTCCATAATTATTATAGAATCTAGGAATGACAAAAGCTTCACTTCTTTTTTCATAGGGACTAAATTTGAGCTTACAATATTCAGACTGGATAAAGTGTTTGTTCATAATGCACTGATGATGTATGAGTTCCGGTGGCAAAATATTTAAGAATTTATATAAATCAAAGCTGGATTGGAGATTAAGGGAATTATAGTTCGGTATCATAAGTTTTAGAACTCTCAGTTGAATTAGTTGGATTCTATTAATGTTATATTTTGCTGTCACTCCCCATCCTACAATACCATATCTTAAGTAAGATTCAAAAAGTGCAAAGTACAATATTCGAAGGAGATTGCTTGGAAGAATTTTATGAAGATGGTAGAAAGTAAAAAGTGTCCGTCTCAGTTTATTACATAAAACATATATATGAGAATCGCATTTAAAGTGCTGGTCAATAGGCCGGCCCAAATATTTCTAGGTACATGCATTTTGAAGCTTTGGGCAACAACACTCAGAATTAGGCAAATACAAGTTCTCATGAAATAATAATAGTAATAACAATAATAATAGTTACGTCTTTATTTAAAGGCTAAATTGATACTTCACAGTCTCTTGCTACATCTGAAACCTTTGGAACCCCCTCTAAACCTAAATGTAGTTTATGGTATGATAGAAGAACTTTGTGGAGCTTTGAAAGAAGTATCCACAGAAAAGAAACACCCACATGGAAGAGAGAAAAAACCTTCGCAGGCCTATAGATAGTTAAAGCTAATAGATGTTCAAACAAAAACCTCTCAAAATTCCAAACAAGAAAAATACGAAAAGGATGCAAAAACACAGAAAATGTAACAAAAATAACAATTCCGAAATTCTATTCAATACCATCGCGTTTCAAATTACGAGAAGATAAACGTAAGATAAAACATTTGCGGTATTATGGTAATGGTGGAAACATATTGATAAGTCGATTAAGATAAAGTTATAGCTCAGCCGCGTACAAAAGCCTTCGCCGAAAGTTCTGCGCACACCCCTCTCGGAGGGGTTACCCACCATTCAGGCAGATTTTCCCATTAATGCATTCAGTCCTGGGACCATCACTTCTTTGTTGTTGCCAACATTCCTCTTCATGCTTTGCTTAGACGTGTTATGACTTCTCACCTGACAATTGTCAAGTTAAACAAGTGGCAACACGAAGGTGAATGATGGAGACTAAATATTGAGAGAAAGGGATCAGATAAGATGAAAAGATTGTAGGTGGCTTAGATATAGCCTTGGCTCCGAAAAGGCTCGAAGTTCGTACTCTATGCCTTGAGGTTATAAATGTATATGTTTAATCCGTGAAATGAAAAGGAAAACAGAAGTAAGGAAGAGACAATAGAACAAATGTAGAGATCACTAAGTTGATGGCGGCAGAAAATAGAATCAAATATTAAGGCAATGAATTTAAGGTATTGATGACACCAGTCTCAAAATCCCGCAAGAAAAAATTTGAAAAATCTCGGTACATTAATTGAACTCAACATATAAGAAAATGCATCATTATATATTGTTATATTATCATTAAATCATATACATATAAAAATTTTACACACACTATAATTTTCCTCAATGAAAGCTTTATTCTTTGATTATTTGGAATGATAAAGCACTAAAAAATCCTAATGTTCATCGGGAATCAAATACATATTTATGCAATTGAAATTCATTACATCCTTCGTATATGGTACACAAATTCATGGTACCACTATAATCTAGAATGAAATTCAGCAAAACATAATTTAACTTCCCAACCGTACAATAAGATACGAATAGCGAGACTACTACATAAGAATTATATCTTACTTCAACAATTAGAGTATATCGTATAAGTGAATATATCTAAATGAGGCAAAATGACTATAAACAAAGGATACTTACAGGCTTATTATATGGAAGTGAGAGCGTTTTGTATGCGTGAGGGACAGGGTATCGAACGGCAATATTTGTCGCTTCTGTTTTCATTCTCGTTTAGAGCAAAAACAAAATGTCGGTTCAGTTCGATTTCGCTCAAATTACCTATTCTGAACCGGTTCGAACCGGTTTTTTTCGCTCCGACCGTAAAGATTTTATATGCATCGGAAGGTAATTTTATTTTGTGTAGGTTTTCTCAATAAAATGATATTAATGGGAGTTTGGAATATAACTTGCGATCGTAGAGAAACGACGAAAAAGCATTTATGTAAGATAAATATGCACGTAAATAATTAATTTTAGCTTAATGCTTATAGATATTATACATATTTGGTACAATTCCTTCCACTTTACCTAATTAATTAGGTATTGCTAGGTGTTAAATTACGCATTAGTTGTTATTCGAAACCAAAAATTTTAAACGAAATAAACAACGGTATTCGGTTTCGGTTCCGGTCAAAGAGTTTCGATGTTTCGATTCGGGTTCTGTTTTCACTGCGACAAAAATAACGTGTATTTTCGTTTTCCATTTTCGGTTCGGTCCCAGATCGATGCCTTGGTGAACAGTGAAGCGTACGAATTAAGCGAATCAAATTAATGCAACATTTGTTGTACTGTAATATACACAGTTTTTATGTAATCATGGTGGGCGTTAATAAGTTAACATCGCGAGTGAAGTAACAATAAGAAATCAAAAGGCTTTTCTCATTTTCGTAATCAATCAGAGGTGATAAAACAATGTTGGCCGCGGACGAAAGAAAATCAGTGCAGGGTCGGCATAAAATTATGGGAAAGAGAAATCGCTTACGGAAAATGCGAAAGAAAGAGCTTTGAAATGACCAGGTCACGGCGAGGCACAGGAGGGGATGAATCACAAAAGGAAGGGGGAGAAGAAAGCGATAATGGCTGACGGATGAAAAAGGAAACACTCACCCGGCGAAGACATTTTTATCACTAGACTTTCAATGCATTCACAGTCCGGGCGATTTTTTGGAGGTTTTCGGTTTAGATCCTTGACTAGGTGAATTGATAAAAAAGTAGAGTCTTTCTTTTTTTATCCTTTAGCGAACTCTTGCGCGATTAGAGAAGGAGAAATTGGTCTATTTCGTTTTTTATTCTGCAGTGATTCGATGGATCGGAGCCCATTCCTCTACTTATCCACACGTTCACTGTTACGCGCATTAGTGAATGTAATTATTCCCGCCATTCATTCTCAGGCGCCTCGAGTGATTTCCTTGATTTCGAAACGTTTAATGTATTAGAACTCGCTTCTTTTTATCGTTGTCTAAGCATAGGAAACAATTTCACAATCCCAGATGAATAGAAAACGGTATTTCTATGCTCTGTTTAATAGAATTTATTTACCACTTTAAAATGAAGCGAAAGGGTTACATCTGTAAAGAAATTGTTAACACATAGATCATTGTTGAATCGCAAAATACTATCCATCAGTTATTTTTTTTTCTGTAACTTCCAAAAGCTAACTATAACTTCTATCGTATTTTTAATTTACTTTACGAAAGTGGCTGATGATTTTTGGTGATCCTTCATGATGAAATTGCTTTTGATGCACTAATTTTTGTGGTCGGATGACATTTCAACCACTAAACCATATAGGAAATATTGGAAGCATACACAAAACCATTCCCTCAACAGAGAACTCCGATTAGCCGGAGCTAGAACACGGGATCTTCAGATCACATACCTTTGCATCTTTAACGATGAAGGGTTATATGTCAAAAAAGACTAATATTTTGTATGCTATCCTTAATAAAATGGTATTATTGAAATGATTACCTACTATCGGAATTAACGAAATATCCATTTCAATAAATTTAATTTTGTCCGAAAGCAGCGAAGTAGATATTGACTTTACAGCGATAAACTTCCCTTTGCGGAAAAAAACATTTTCTTAGAAAAAGAGTAATATCTTAAATTTCTGTGATGGAATAGTATCTCATCGAGGCCTTCTTAACGGACGAAGTTATTTATTTGAATTATATTATCAAGACAGCGTAACATATTTGATATCCATCATTAACGAGTTCTTACCTTCCGGATAAAGATATATAGTCTGCTGAATAACGTATACATATATCGGAAAAATATTAAAGTTCTTCAGAGCCTTCGATATTTCATCCCGCAAACCAATTTTTTGGATCCAGCTCAGAGAAGAAATACATATAAACGTGTGAATTTATAAATATAAATCACGTGTGGCAATTATAAGTATCATTATTTCTTTATCGGAAACAGAAGGCTTTAAGAACATATGTTTTCATAATTAGGAGCATATCAGACACAAAGGACGAACATAAACTCCCATGCCCTATCCCGGAAAAACCTTGTTAACCGAGACTCGAACCCAGGATCTCAGAGTTAGAAAGCTATTGATCTAACCATCCGCCACCGAGATCGGCCCACGGAAGTCAGAATTTTGGTAAAGATTTCTGTGGTATGTTACTTAGTAAGATGAAAAAAATATTTTTTTCTCTTTTACGGAATAAATGTCCGTGATTAAATTTTCTAGTAGTAGTATATATTAAAGTTCTTTGACAACTACGTATAGTCGTTTCGCACATGGGGGCCCCCACCAGGAATCGAACCCGGGACCCCTTCCGCCAATTGCAAATGCGAGGCCCACTTGACTAACTGTAACTCTAACCAATTCCCTACTTAAGCTAGGCGAAAAAGAGCCGTTTTTAAAATTCAATTTGAAGGAAGTAAACTAATATGCCCAATAAAAATTTCGATCAGATCAATTAAACCACTGTTTTTTTCTATACTTTGAGACAGTGATAAGGTTTAGGATGGATAACAATTAACCGTGATGAGTAATTATTCTTGCTCCTAACAATTGATATATTTATGTTCATTAGTCGTACTTAGTGCAGCTTATTGATATTCTTGAATTATTAAATAAAATCTAATTTCACATAGAAAATATCTAACTACGCAAATAGAATGGAAGCCCTTGCAATCGATCTTGAAGATCTACCTTTTTAATTATGCTTGATCTCCTAGATTTTGCGCCTGATTTTAATAAATATCTCCAATCTAGCTGAAAATCCCGTAACATAAATACGAATTTAACTAAAAACTCTAATCTTTACACAAGCAAACATCAGCGTTTTCTGAAAAAGAATGTATTTGAAAACTAATTGGCAACAAATATTTTACGAGTTAGTTCACATACGTCGCCGGGCATCTGTCTTTAAGTAATATGAATATAAGGGTGTATATATTTGTAGTACAAATTACCAGGTAAAGACTACTTCGGAAATCTTCCTTAACAAGAGCCATACGTTTCTTCATCGTGATCCTTCCCTTTTCCGATACGTTTAACGTTAAGCGGACCACGACATTTAGGCACAGATGATGGATGGGGAAATTAAGCAAGAAAGTAATCACACACGTTGAGAAAAGGGGTTACGGCTGAGAAAGAACGGAGGGTAGCGTGGGAACAGATAGGACGGTCACCGGTAGTCTCCTTGTGATGATACAGCCTCCCAAGTCCATTAATCCCACGGACACTAATGAGCCTCGGCTTGAGCAACATTCGTGCTGGTCAAGATTGCCTCTTTGGGTCCGTCCATGTAAGCGCTTCTCAGCCCGCTCCAGAGACAGCTTTCCGAACGCACTTAGGAAATGGCCTTGACGTTAAATCTCATTGGTTGGGTTACGGACACCCAGAATGCATCGTTCTCATACGTTCTCGCATCAATACACTCCTACATTTTTTATTCATTGCTTGGCGTGTACCCGGTTAACTGATATATACGTATAGTTTAGTGTATAGTAATGGTGCATCTTATTATATTTTGAAATGTAACATCATGAAATGCTATAGTGGACAAAGTGGTAACTGTATTATATATGTCTGTATATTACTCTTAACTTATTTGATAATTTACCAATGTCATTTCTCTTTTTCTGCGAAAATGAACTGAAATGTTCCAGCACAAGTAGAAGTGTTTTTCAACTAGGTTATTTCATAAAATTAAAGTGCCAGTAAAAGGAATTTAATATTGAATATCGTCACTGAAACTATTTATTTAATTATTTTTGTCTTTTCAAACAACGTACTCATGACCCTTAAAATTTAACTAAGCAAAGTTTTGTTTATTCTAAAAACTTTACAAGAGACAGACATACTGGCTCAGATACGAACATACTTATAACAATTTCAAATCAGTAACTGGTGCAGATGACCTTAGCTGTAGAGAAACCAATGAAAGTAACACTACTACTACTCTTTTAGAACCGATTTTCTTTAACTCAGAAGGCTACGGAAAGAGAGTACCAAGGATATTCGACTGCTTAGGATAAAAAAGATTTTTATGTGATACGGAATCCCTGTGACCTACACAAAGACTGAGTATCGATGAAATAATACCATACTGTATTGGAGTAAAATTTTTGAAAATGACATCTATGAAGGGTTGGAAAAATTGTTAAGTAAACTTTTTTTTATCTGCTGACAACTTCTTACGATGATTCTAAGATAATAGATATTCTACGATAACCGTTGCCACCTGGTATATACCAAATTGCAACGATAATGCAAATAAATAAATAAACTCCAACGCACAGATTTGAGGACTTATGTGATAAATATGTACGTGTATTCATATGCATATTTATATATATTATCAGTACATACACTCTTATGTAGAACTATAGTTGTAAATTCCTTTATGTATGGATACAAATGTAATCATATAACTAATCTTCAGAAACTTTAAGATAACACTTAAAATTTTTTAAACTATCCTGATAGCGAAATACTCAACGTTTGGAAGTACTACTTGTTACATAAACGCAGAATTCATTCATCTGGAGAAAGGCTTCCGAAAAATCGAGGATTACGTTGGAACGTTGTACGCTGAAAATGGCAAAATCACCTCATACTTCCCCCAACGTTTCCATGTAGATATGCACTTTCTTCTACTCCCTCTTCCAATAAGAAATGCCCAGTCGGTTTTTCAGATTATGTAGAAAAGGCGTAGCAATTCCGCGTTCGGCGGAAAAGGCCACGAAGCACTCACCTGGTCTCCTCTTAATCCACAGTGAAACCGCGGACAGTGCTGATTTCGGATCGGAAGGGGAAGAAGCTGTCTGCGGGAAGAGAGAGCACCTATCGCTGCGAAGCGTGGGGATCCGTGCCTCCTGCCAAAATCACATGGCTACTCGACGGCGAGCTGCTGAAAAACGAAAAGTGGACGGTGAGTTACATCAGATGTCGGATTTGCGCTCTCATCCACTCAGATGGGTATTATCCAAGGGATCGTAGTGGATCCTCGGCCTGATATACAACCTCGGAAAAATCTTTCTTGACGTCGAAAGATTTTCCCTTAGCAATTTGATTAAGTTTGAGCCTGTGATATCCAATCCCAGGCAATGATTTAGACAAGGGCGTAGCCAGGATTTCCCCATGTGGGTTTAGAGCGGAGTTAACCCACAACTGCCCACAATCAAGGGACAGGAATACTTCTTCCGTATGTCTAATGAAATGAAGAATAAAGTGAATTGTTGTAAGAAGTATGTCCTGCGAATCGCGAACGGTGTTTGCATGGTATATTTACGAGAGGCGATTCTTTCGCAGACTTTCGTTTATTGTTGGCTCTGTTCTCATTGAGGGGTTTGAACCCCCAAAACCACCCCCTTGGCTACGCCTCTGATTTAAGACATAAAAGGGTCAATGTGTGAGATTCGAATCAGGGCTAGGACTACCTGAATAACTAGAAGGATCAGAGCCGCGTTAATTAATGCATGGTTTAAAATCTGGGCTCGAATTATCAAGGAAAAGTTTATGCACAAGGAAATTCACGGAAGAGGCCGTCAATTTGTTGAATTAGTAAATAAAAACTGAAAGATCTTCTGTGGACGGAGTCAGATTGTGTTTTTATTTACTAATCATGGAGAATTTCCACCAGATATCGCCAGAATTGTTTCATTAAATTTGTGGAATATTGATGACATCACGAGGAATTGTTACATAAATTACGGTTTTGAACAACAAAGAAAAATCAGCTTAATTTTAAGATTAGTAAACTTAGCTTAGTCTTGAGGTTAACAATGGTTATTTTGCCTTGTTATTTAAAACCGTGTTTTAGTCAACAATTCGTCGTGATTTACAATCAAAGACAGAATAACTATTTAGTTTATATTCTTTGCAGTATAACGCTTTCGGTCCTTCACTTTCTATATATATAAAATATTCTTTACTTGGTATGTTTTGAGGGATCTCACACGTTAGGAAGCTCTTTAACCTCGAAAATGCCACGGATCGGAGACAATTTTCCTTAAGAAAATGCTTACAGATTCTTCCGTAAAGTTTCTTTAAGCCGTTAAAATTTCATCGCATTGTCTCAATGTTCGAGTTTTTTACTGTGATCTCTACACATTAGTTTTATTTCGTGCAATATTGAAGATGATATGTTCTAATGGAGCCACTATCGATATTTTATTAGTCAATTTAAAAAAAATTCGAAATAAAGGAGATATATGAGAATGAAGAAAAAGAAGCATAACTACATCGGGGTGTTAGGATTAGCAAACAAGTACAAAGAGTGATCAAAACTGAAAAAGAAAATCAGACGTATTTTCAATGATTTGGTTCTTGGTATATAATAAAACGCAACTGTTGTCCGCTCGTTCGATTGCATTTGGGGTCAAATCATTTTGATTTCCACTACGATTTGAGGATAAATGATTCTCAGGACTCTAGTTTGAGGGTCAACATTGCTCCTCTGTTAAAATCCGTAATTCAGGGATGGGCTCTAGAGAACCCTATTTTCTGTAGACCCCAATGTGTTCAATGACGATATCCAACGCGACAAGATTGAAAAACATTCCAATGATAACTCAGAAGATGTTTATAACGGATATGAAGGAAGAAATTTAAATGTCTTCGGGATATGATAAGGTAAATGTGGTGACATTTTCAACCGCTATAATTATTTCAAGTTAGTATGACAATTTTCCCGTATTCTTATTCACTGGATTATTCTGTGCTCCAGGGTTCAGATAGTGTTTCTTTTCCGCTGTCCTGACTCAACTAACAACTAAACCTATATTTAGAACAAGCTTAATGCATTGTAAGACCTGACCAATTTAGAAGACCTACTTTATAATTGTTTCCTTAATTGCCTCTTGTTCTAGGACCGAAGTGCGCTGGATTTCTTTTCTAGCGTTGTTATACTCTTGTGATTATTCAGTTAGCTTAAGTTAATGGAGCATTCTCACCTATCATTTAATGCTAAGATGCAACGTTGCTAATTCATATATCTTCTGTTTGTGAGATGCACATCATCAACGTTATGATAAATTAAAGCTAAAATGGTAAAAATGGGTATATGTATACTGAATTTTTGGAGAAATTCATAGGAATAGGAAGTATTTAATATATTATCTTATCCTTATTGAGATACAAGATTAGAAACCGAATGAAAAAATTGCTCGTATAGCCGGGACTCGAACCCGTATCCTCCAGCTATCGGGAGTTTACTATAAGCTATTCAGCTCTAATACCAGGGCAGAAAAAAGACTTTACTTCGGGCCTGGGATATTCGGTTACCAGTCTCGGTTACGTAAGGTTTTCTCTCTTTACCCTTCTCTTTAAACAAATATATGTACCACGTGTTATTCATAGCTAATGCCATTGGTGTATTAAAGAGGAAAAAATTAAAAAGCTAAGTATAAGATTTTTCTCACCAGAAGATGGTGTTTCAAGGTTAAGTAATTATTTAAATTTCACTTGTCGACCAAGACGCTCAAACTTGCTCTCTACAGGGAATTCTTACCCGTAACCGGAAAATCAAAAATTCGTCACGCATCCCCAATAGGTAATTAACTCCTACTTCTTTTTCTTTTCGCTAATAAATTAACGCATGGCCTTGAAAATAAATATTAAAATTACCCCAAAATATTTTCGTGACCCGCCAAGTAATTCAAAGAGCTTTGACGGAAATGAATCTAGAGAGCTTGGACGCACGCGCTTCCTAATCAGAATCCGCATCGGTGAAAACAGTGCCGTTTTCCTGCCGATGGAAAACTCGGGTCGGCTCCGTTGTGAAGGCCCTTCACGTGACACCAGCTGAGTAATCAAGTCCACATGAACAGGCTGATAGGTCTGAGGGGTGGACAAGCGTGCTGCCACGCCACGATAGCCCTCTTCAGCACGCCTCCGTGCACGTCTGTAAACCGCTTGAAACCGGGGACGAAGCGTGTTAATGTACCCGAAGGGATTCGGATTGAGGAAACGAAGCGAAACCGAGAGCTACTCGGCCTACTCTTCCGGTTTTTCCGTTTACCCGGTTTTCGGGTGGATTAGAACCTCCCGATGTAGAAATGTTAGTTTTCATCCTAGCTGCTGCCGAAATATATGGTCGACTTAACGCAAATAAGGGGTATGAGTGGGAAATAGCGTTTCTACCTAATACACGCGCGACAAACGTTTACGGGCTGCTTACATTCGGCCATCAAGCCACATCACCTCACCTACATAAAACGGAGACGGAGGATGTCGGTGGGTTAAATTACGAAAGAGAGCTCAATAGATGAGTTGCATACATAAAATGATCGAAAGATACGATGTAGGGACAATATATTTCACGTAAAAAATATTTAATCTCTTCGAGAAGATATTCAAACGGTTTAAAAGAGGTAATTATTCTCAGAATATCATTACATCTGCTTTCCTAACGATAAATAATCCAAACATTTAGTCAGTGTGCCACAAGAAAGATGTACTGAATCCATTATAAACTGATAGTTAACTGTTATGGACCAAAATAAAGGATGTGACCTGCTATAAAGGAAAGATTAACATTAGCTGAGATATATAAGGATTATTGGAAGAAAACCCAAAAAGATAATGTTGAAAGAGTGTAAAAAACTAAATTCAGAGGATAACTGAGAAAATGTTGCTTAAATTTGATAAATGGGTGATTCTGAAGAATTATGGAACTTAAAGGACGCATGGAAAGGTAAAAAAGCTATGTAGAATCTGAAGCGAAATTTTTCGGCAGCCTTAGGAAACTTAGGCGGAGCAATGTGAATTAATTAGGCAAATTACGTGCTTAGCACTCAAGGGAGTAACAAAACACACTTGCATTAAGTTTAACCTTACATTGAAAGCCATGTTACAAACATGAACTATATTGTAATACATTTCGCTACTTGAGTCTAATTATTGATTTATGCATTTCTCGTATTTTATTTCCAGATATCGCACCTGGCCAATCATTCCGTGAGCGTCCTCACGTACACTCCTAAAGCAGAGGATGATGGGAAGGATCTAACGTGTCGAGCGGAGAATATGAAATTCTCGGGAGGATTCGTAGAGGACCGCACGCGCCTTAAAGTATTCTGTAAGTATTACGATGGAAATCACTAGAACAGTGCTATGGTAGCCTCACTATTCCCATACGACACTGATAAATCAATACATCCAAAGTACAAGATAATTGAACACAAGATTAAAACGAACTATGAATTTATTCCACAAAAATGATTAATACAACCTGTTTCAACGTAATAATTACATCATCAGGTGTAAGGAGAACAGAAAGCATAGGGTATATTTGAAGGAGAACGAGGGATAGGGGGGTTAAAGGAAGGTTTGTTTGTGGTTGGTGAATGGTAGGATCGCGTTAATGAGTGGAAAGGTGACGGAGAAAATGTGCTCATTAATGATGAATGAGGGTTCAAAGCTTTTTTCGTTACATATCTAGTATTGTTCGAGGGAGTCAATTCTTTTGCCTTTTCTTTCACAACGCAGGACAATGGGTAAAAATAGGAATCGTGACCATGGGTTAGGAGACGCTCCGCAAAATAAGACTGTGAAGATGTGTTGCCGTTCCTGAGATATCTTTTATATTCTGTAACCCTGGTGGATACATTTCTCCCGGTTTGCCCAATATAACAGGTGTTGCAATCTGAACAATTTAGTCTGTCAGGTTTATTCAAAGGGTTAGTTTTATCTTTGCTGTTGCAAAGTAGATTTTTTAAATTTAGAGGATTGTAAAAAGCAGATCTGATACGATTTTTGGGGAGTACATTGCCTAGCGTGTAACTGAAGTGGTTATCAAAGCAAATTTTACGCCTCTATTAAGAAGGATTGCAAGTAGTAACGGGTGAAAATAATTTTGGTAACAAGATAATAGGTATAAACAGTGGACAAAAATAATTGGCAGTCTATTTCATCAATAAAAACTAATACATGCAATTAGATATAGATATACATAAAAATACAAAGATTTGGGTTTTGGGGAAAACTCCTCAGCTAAAGGTTTATGGAAAAAACCACGATGCAGGAAAATAAGAAGGGAGCAGTGAAAAGCCACAAAAGCACTGAGGTGATACATTTTAGTGGGGGATGAATTCCCATATAAATGTGGTTTTTGCGCATTTTCCTCTCGAGTATTTCCTATCTTGATCGATGGTCCACAATTTATTTCGAATTTCAATTTAATTTTGTGACACCGTCACATAAATCTCATTGTCTAAAGGCTTCTTCTACCAAGCCGATGATACAAGGCAGTTGAGCTCTATTTGGTCGGGTGACTCTGAAAGGTTATATGATGGGACATTATTATTGGCTTTTTATTCTGCTTTAAATTATCGCCTTCATTTTCGTATAACTCTTGGCTTTCACTCTTATCCAATCTCTGTGTTTACTTCTCGGAGAATTTCATTGCTTACTCGGTCTGTTTATTTTCGCCATCTTCCGGTAACATCCATTCCAATCGAATCCAATCCAACAACAATAAATGAACAAACTTCTTTATTTTGGACGAAATTGAGACTACAATGTATATTCTTCCATTTACTCCATCGTTAATGTAACTTAAATCTATTTAATAAACAATACTGAAAGATAATTAAATTAATGGAAAAATAAAATAACATATAATGCGGTAAAGCCTGGAATATAATCCGTCCAAGGTCACATTTCTTAATCTAACTGATCCTTTACAAAAACAAATTTCCAATATCCCCAAAATGAGCACTTAAAAATCGCCATTGATCATATCATACTAATTAATAAACAAGCAAGAATCGGTAGGTGTATTTAATCGATTTAATCTACTAACTTGTGAATATCATAGGCCCTGAAACATTCGTAAACTTAAAAAAAAAATATTTAGGCGAATCTTACTTTGAGTGCCAAGATTTTGAAGATAAAAGTAAAGAAAATCAAAAAATTCCTTGGTATATTTGTTGCGATTGTGTAACAAACAGAAATGGACTTACGACCGTGCGCATTATTGTGTGACCGTGGGGAAGAATATCGCGGCCGGAACAAATTAACCTGCTCGCAGGATTATGTGGAATTTTATTCGTTATTACGTAGAATTGTAAATGACGAAATGAACCATGTTATCTTACTGTAAGATACATAAAATACAAAATAATCGACGCTTTTCATATTTATTTAGGAATTACCCGTCGCGATTAGGTCGTGGGACCCGGTGGCAACGGATTGCTCAACCCCTTGGGTACAATTTTTGTCTTGACAATTAATCGTTTTACAGAATTTTCCTGAATGGCACCACGATTAGTTATTCATTAGCTGAGGAACCACTGTGAGAGGATCTGCTATATTGAATTCAACATAACAGAACACTATTATCCAGGGCATCGGACCGGAATTTAGCCGAAAATCGAAACCGTCAAAAATAGGCATTTTTGCCGGAGTGAAAATTATACCCGAACCGAAAAATTAAAACCATAAACCCGAAAATAAACCGTAAACCGTTATTTTCCAGTTCCGAATTCCTATTCCAAACAATGCTATTTTACCTACGTTAAAGTGGATGAACCGTTTCTATTTATATATAACAGCAACTCGCAAATAACGATTTCAAATATACGTTCAGAATTGTTCGAGCTATTTTTAAGATCATAATTTAATTGAAATCGCTGGTGATATCCTTAAATTTAATTTAATTTGATTAGATTGAACGATGTACCTCAGTAAAATAGCATTCGGAAGGATATCAAATTCCAATGATCGGTCGAATTAATATACGAACCGGTTTGACACTGGCAGGCGGAGCATTACCGGAAGGAAAATAAAATTTGATTATTCGTTGAGTGGAGCGAGAACTTGAATGAAAAAAAATACGATTTGACACCCCGCTATTTTCGCAGGGAGGATGTCTCATTTTCGTGGCGAAAAACCGGAACAAATTTACGGCGAAAGGCTACCGCGCTGACGAGGGAAGAAATGGAAAAAAATACGGCGAACTTGTACGCATCGAGACAGATAACCTCTCCAGCTAATCCGACCTCTCTCGCAGATGGTGCCCTTAAGGATGGTGCACTTTTGCATCCGAATGAAAGAACGGCGCCTCCGGATGAGGCGTAAAAGTTTTTCCACTCAAAAACGCAGGCGCGGGCGTATTTTTCGGAGCGCAACGAGAGAAAGAGTGAGAAAAAGAAAAAAAAGCGTGGATTCGATGCCCTCAACGAGTACCCGTGCCCTAAACGGGTAGCACTTTTCACAGCGTTAATATCGAGGTCACGAATTTTTCTCCAGGAGAAGTAGCAAGAAACATTTTTCATTCCTCTTATCGGCGGAGGTTTTGTCCTGCGATGATAAGGACAAGCGGGTAATAAATTCCGGTACATAAATATTTGCGCGGCGTTATTCTTGCTGCTTGTCATCGGAATTCAAATAAGACCAACGCGGCTACCGATTGTAATGCCCACGTTTTGTTTTTCTATGGAGAGGAAGAGGTGCCAAATAAATCAGAGGGCAGGTATTTATTGCTGCGATCGTCTATAAATCGAATTTGAATTAGCCTCGGAATTGAGTGGATCTTTTTGTAACAAAAGAAAAGATTTTTCGTTCTTCGCTGAATGAAACTGTTTTCAATGGGGATAATTTAGCTCCACCGGTGTTGGGAGAATGAGCGGAGTTTAAATTATGGGCGATTTAACACCATGGTTTGGTTTTGATAAAGTGAAATCAGAATTGTTTGTTGCAATATTACCGATAATTTATGTGATATATTCTCACCATGGTGCATACATCTTAGGAGATCAACAAGTCGAACGATTGCAGTTATTGATTCGTTTATACATGAATTTTTAGTTATAGTTGTGAATTTAGCTTGAATGGGACTAAACCCGCTAAATAAATCCATTGAAGGGATGTGGAATCTTCTTACTCGGAAAGACGCGTTTGCTGACACATGTGAAACAACCAGGCCTTTCTTACACTGCGTGGAAGAAGCATTTAAATGGTTGTTATATTGTTAAAAGTGCTTCGACAACTGAGGTCACTTCGCTCGTGAGTGCCTATCGAGTATCAAACCAAGTACAGCTTGCACCAAAACGATCGCGTTTTACTCTATTCTATTGTTACGACATTTAATCGACGGTTTTCATTCGAATGAATCCACTCACACTCATAAAGGTAGCAGTTTCTTCGTGTAACTTTATAAAATATTGTTCGACGCCAATACGTCTCACCTTTTCGTTACCGTGGGATAGTTTGCTACTCGGTGGCATTACAAAGACTCGGGAATAAAATAACTTAGATGGAGACATTTGTCTCAGAGAAAAACTTACAGGCCGCAATAAACAAACAAAAAGGCCGCATTAGGCCGGAAGGCCAAAAGTTTCTCACCTCTACTCAAATTAATCCATTTTCTAAAGATAAACTCATGAGAGACTTTAAGAAGACAACTTACCATAGAAATGAATATATTGTAAAATGGAGAAAAGTAGTTTACGTTCGTATTTTGGTAGACATGACTCTAAGTAGTAGTCCTTTCATTTAGAATTATCGCTCCCTAAACGTTATGCTATAAGGATAGGGGTGCATAAGAGAAAACCGAGCGAGGGTTCCTAAGGAGAAACGGACATGAAAAAAGTCTGACGGGACCGGGACCGATGTTCATGTCCATTTCTCCTTAGGAATTTTCCTAGGTGCACACCTTATCGAGCCAAGTCACCTAAACCCTCTTCATTGTAACCAAAGAAGGGTATAAAACTACAAAAAGATAGACTACAATTAACAGCCCGAAACAATTAGTACAGAACTGATTAAACATTTATTAAGCAAATGTACTTTTAGGTGATTATAGCTACTTGAAGCATGGTAGCTTTGGAATTATTTTGTAGTAAATATGCTAAATAAATTACTGAACGGTAGTATTAGTAAGGATTAATACAAAGTAAAGGCAGAAATCATCCAGTAGTTATGTAATAACTTGTAAAAGCCGTTTCCGAATCACATAACATTGATAATCATCGCATAGTAATAACCTCAAATTAGAATCATATTAAATCAATAATATTGTGCATCTTATATGACAGAATTATCATTGATTGTTGCAGGTATAACACGAAAAACGATTAAAAACTAGCATTGAGGTGCAAAAGTATCTGAAAATTGACAAAATCATCTCTCATTCAGTATTTTCACGAAATTAACCTTTTCCCATTCACAGAAACCTGAAAAAATTCGAAGATCCAAAATCACCGAAAACTGCGCCAATGCAGAACTCGGTTTACTGTTGCATCCAACGGTACATGTGGATTTGTATGTGCTCGAGATTCCCTTTCTGAACATAAAACCCCTTTCACCACTCATAAAAGCTTTTCCTAGGCAGTCGCGGACCCGAATCCTGCGCTCTCTCCATAACTCATCCCGGAACCCTGCTAGGGAGAGCGTGACAAACTATTTACCATCCCCGCGTCCGCTACGAGTAGGCAATAATTAGTCAGGGTATAGTCCCTTCTATATACCATAATCCATCGCAAGTTAACTCGCTCTGCCTCAATTTCCATTGTAATGCCTGGAAATGGCTACGGAGCAGGAGGTAGGGGTGGCTCTCCCATTTCATATGTTTGGATCCGCGCAGAGCTGCCGGTGTAATGTTTCGATTCGGATTTGCTATTGCGATGCACTGGAGATGACTAAGGGGTGGAAAAGTGGGCCTAGAGGTAGATTCAGGTAGGAAGCTAGCGCCGCGACAGGATTGGCCGTCCCTACCGCTTCGGCAGTAAAGCCCGCGGTCCTCGGGAGGGCGTCAAACAGCTGAAGGGATTAGCGCCCAGCGCGACACATGCTACCCTCGCTACATTCTCGGAAACACAAGGATTTTGCGGTCGCATTTACCTGCCCCGCTGCTGGATACGGGGACGTGAGTTTCGATTGCATTATGTAAATTTTAGGGGGAAAAAGGAGTCGCATTCTCCGGAATCGCCCGTTACTTTCCTGAGGGGAAAAAATGGCCCAGCGATGAAAGGAATTCCGGACCCGGTCGCTTCCTCTTTGAGTTCCGCCTGCATTTTGGGACGCGACGCGGAGAAAAGTTCACGGTTCCGGAGGCGTTTTTTTGTCATGTTAAAAGCTCGAATTTGGGCGTGAGCCTTTTGGCTAGGAGTGGTTTTGGCCGTGTTTAATTTCGCGTCGTAAAGTTTTCATTTAGCTGCATATTGATGTGGCGAAACGATGTCGGAGCGTCGGGTGCAGACATTTGGGTGAAATGCTTCCGCGGCTAAACTTATTCGGAAAATAAATGTCTGAATTTAATAAATGTAGGAATGAATAAACGTATTATGAAAGCTGTGGGTATAAATTTCTCTAATACCACTTTTAAGTGGAGTGTGAGCGATCGCTAAGCATCAAATGAAAACTACTTAAATAGATATACTTCAGAACTACCTACCAGAATATCTGACACTGAGAAGACCAAACCCCATGTCACGAACCGCATGCAATACTATAAATGATTTCCTGGGTTCAAGTATTTAGCTCTTTCCAAAACGTTGCATAGCTTTTACAATCTCAGCCTTAAATGGATGAAAAAACAGAATTTCTTTGGAATCTATCATCCACACACATACTCATCTCTCTCTCTCTCTCTAGGACAGGACAGTTTCAATAAAGCAATGAATACCAATTTTTTCTGACGTATTGTTATCATTTAAAAATATATTCAACCACATTATCTGTCACCCGGAAATAAATTATAGAAGTTTTTGTGGGCCTCTCTTGGCTGAAGTTTAGACGCCCCTGATTTTTTATAAAACATATTTTGTTTTTAATGATGACAAATATGGTAACTAAATTATGCATGGGTTAAGGAAAGCTTTGAGGACTTCGCAGGATATAGTCCTGCGGCTGATCTCAAAGGAATAACATGTGTAAAAAATGCGACATGATTGGGACTCGAACCCAGGTCTCCCACTTTTCGGGAAGGTTTTCTAGCCACTGAACTACCTTGCCGCTAATCATACTTAATCTCGTGGAGGATTTACATCCAAGTGTTCTCATAATCTCATTTTCCTGAAAAAATATAAACACAATGCAATAATAATAAAAATAATAATTTTACTGAAAACGTTAATCACCTGTTAATGTGCACATTAAAGCTACAATGAGCAAAAATGAAATTTCCCATTTTAATTAATTGAAAACCGGTTAAGAAGGAGGACCACAGTAGAAAATCTCAAAGATTTTAGAGCGCGACATTTTGTGACCGCAAACAGCAGTAGAGTTTGTTTAGACAGCAATTTGTCCAAGCTGCGACAAAAATAATATTTGAAAGTAATTAACCAAAGGTCGATGTCTAACGTGAGGAATATATTTTTTAACAAACGTGAAAACGCAAATTTACCGAGGCAGAAAATTTAATTAGTTCAGCAATTAGCGTGTTGAAGGATTATATGTAGAAACAACCCGTATGTTTCAGATATACCTTGGGAATAGCTTAACAAGTGGACATCTTATCTATAGCATTGAGTTCCCAAATGTCAAATAAAAGACTTATTGAGTTTTTTAAGCTCAATTATAGTCTATTTACATCCAAATACGTCAGAAATACTTTCGTATCGTAATAAAAATTTTGAATTAGTAGTCCAAAGGAGAATAGTCTAGAATCCAACCAGATTGATATATGTATTGATAAGATATTTATAATAATTCCCATTCACATATTGGTAGTAGTGGTGTTTATAAAGGTGCTTCGACAGCTGAGGTTAGTCTGCAAGTAGGCCCCAACCGGGAATCGAACCTGGGAACTCTTTTACCGAAGTCGTATGCGTTTCCAACTTGGCTAACCTGGAACCCTCACGTATTAGATTCCATTGGATGCTGCTGAGAAAATAGTGAAGTAAACGAGTGTAAAACGGAATAAATGCGAATAATAGGTCAATGATGGTGCCGATACTGTGATAAAATGAATTTCCGTCATTTCCAGATGCCCCTGTACCAACAGTAAAGATGGGTCCAATGGTTGATCCAGATAACCTCAAAGAAGGGGACACTATATATCTTCACTGCAGTGTTTGGGCAAACCCGCCGGCTGAGTTCACCGCTTGGTATCACCAGGTAAGTCTTACTGATGAAAACTTAACATTTTTTTCATCTTGTTAATTTTAGAGTAAATTATTCCCGAATTCTCTCCGAATTCTATTCCAAGAATATTAATACGATCACGTAACAAGGTCCATAATTATAGGCTACAAATAAGATAAAAAAATCGCAACACTGTATAGAATGGGGACAGTTGATCGTTAATCCTGTATCCCTCCTTCAACTTGCTCTAGATGCAGTTGATGTTTGGTGCTCGAGGTGGTACCTGAAAATTAATCGCACCAAACATTCAGTGATGACTTTTTCGCTGAAGAAAATTCAACTCCGTCAGTATAACCCCAAAACAATGCACCAATAGGAAAATTCTTCTTGCATACATATATTGGGGTAATTTTCGACAGCAATTTGATCTTCCGTGATCACATAAACTTGGTCACTTGCTAATGCATGGTGCAAATTGGAATACTATTTGATTTCACCACATTTCTTGACAGTTTTGCCTTAAAATCAGTCTTCAACGGCTGTGTTTTCCTCACAATGGATTATTGCATTCCCATGTGGTAATCTGAGGTTCATTTGACCCTGAAAAACCTCAATCCTCACTGCTTTTTATACCCCAGTACTCCGTCTTCGCAATCCCCACTTCCACAACTGCTCCCGCAGTCACATATTTTCTATTTTTTGCATATTTCTATTCCTCATCGCTACCAAGCCTTTTATGAAAATATTTAAGCGCAATCGGCAATGGTCGATGCGAATCCAACGACATCCTACCACGTTTCTCTATCCGAGTTCCTTACCGTTATACATGTAATGCCAACGTATGTCACACAGCAACCTTTCGACTCTCCATCTCCCAAAGAGTCATATCCCACCATATTTCACAGCTTATCTGCTTTGTCTTGTTGTAAAACTATTCTCGCTAATCAATTTACTACCATCTGTTGTAAATTAAATGTGTATAATATACTTTTTTATTTATTTATTTTAGTTTCGGTCTATTTTCTTTGCTCCATGTTATTTTTTAGAAATTATTTGATAGTACTGTTATGATAGTTGTGGTTCGTGTAACTGGCAATTGCTGACAGTTTTTGAGTCATATTTAATAAATAAAGGAATATCCTTAAAGCGTGATGACCCGCCTTACTTTCCATCCTCGTAATTGGATAACCCGCGGTACAGGTACCCTATATTTCCGGCAACCCGCAGAGCTTTATAACCTTCAATCCCCTCAATTCCGCACAAAACTATGCAAAACGGAAAACGCATACTGAATCTCCTATTAAGCTCGCACATGCATGCAGCCATACATTTTGGAGCTTATTAATCGGCCCGCTTAGAGTTTGATAGAGGGATAATTTTAGTAATGCATAAATTACCCCATGCCTCTCATCAGCGCTAAGCCTTTCTCTTTTAGCTGAATATTAATATATATGTAAATGTACACTTGTTTTCGGAAGGAAGACGATTCGGAGCCTTTCTTCCCCGCATTTTATTACTAATTCCATATGGATGACCGATAAACGTATCCTGCCTACTATTATTTTTCCCTGTCGAACATACCGGTGCCTTTTGGCAAAGTCCACTTCATGGTCACACACGTAACATTAAGAATGTGGCACTAAAAAGACCAGCATCACATCAAACTGAAAATTACCACCATATCTTTCGCCTCCGGAACAAGACCAATTTTATATTAAAGGAAGCAGCTTTCGAAGAGGAAGCTCAAGGTTGTTACTCTCACAGGAATTTAAAAAAGTAGCCCACTTGACTCAGGGTTAATATACATTTTCATTCATTGAATTTATGTTAATTAAGTATGAAGTTTATTTCGTAGTTTGTTGTATACATATAACTGAGTGAAACAGTTCCATTCATATTTTAATGTCATGTAGAACTTCAAAAAAGCAAGTGCATGCGCTTTCAAAGTTTCATTAGTTAATTGCTAGAGGAATAAGGATCGCATTTAAAATCTTTCACTTCAATGAATGGGCGCGATTGATGTATATCATAAATGAATCTACTAAGACACCCAAAAATTCTATTCAAGCTCTATCCAAAACTCTAAACAGGAATTGGAGTATGAATTTATCGCTGGATTCAAAAAAATATATATTTGGTGATATATTAGATTCCATTGCATTTTTTTCAATGCTTTCCTTAGGCTTAACTCATACTTGTTAATGCATATCTAACAAGCTAGGACCTGAAAATAAAGTCACTTTACAATTCAATTCAAAT
>KZ308246.1:804052-954663 GCA_000376725.2 Ladona fulva
AAAGTAAAGAACCAGATAATCAGTATTAGAGAGAAATAACTACCCGAGTTTTATTGTTATTTTATAGGGTATAAAATATAGGGATAAACGTCTTTACTCCGAGCATATTTGCATGCCTTTCCGCCGTGTTAATTTAACTCTGAAAAAATTATGATACAGGTAATTCTGTCAACTTACCCCGCACCATCTTTATCCACCTGTATTGTTTTCGTGGATAGCTTTCTGCCGAATACACATAAACGAACCGTCCTGAACCGCTCTGCGTGTACGAAACGCATGTACTCAAACATCCATCAAATGTTTGCCCAGTACTGCAAGCATCCCGCAGTAATTAGCATACTTCAGAAGGCAGCGCACGTGTAGTTAAGGGCCCCATGAGTCCAAGCGGTTGCGCGCCTAAGCCTTTTACGGCCGAGGAACACTTGATCGACAATAAGATCCGTAAAGTTTAGGGCCGCGGAATTCCCCTCTGTTTGCCGGAATCTAACGATCCCCTTTTTAAAGCAGCCATTCACTCATCTTGAGGGTTGATATCAGACGGAACCTATAAAAGGGTCGATGATTTTGAATGGAGTTTGGGAAAACGCAACACATGTGCGCGCGATTTTGCGGCACCGTGTCTTCCGAAGGTATAAACGGTTAACATAATGGCGATCCGCCACAACACGAGCGCCGTTGCGGCCTCCGCCGTAACCTCTATCTGCGTCCGATTACGAGCGTTGCGGGGAGATGAGAGACAGGAATTGCGATTCCTGCTTTTATTTCCATACACGAGAAGGCCTGGGATTCATTGAGGGAAGGAAAATCATCGCTGAATATTTTGCTGCGAAGGACCCAAGATTTTCTCGTCGAGGAAATCTTTCTAGTATTGCTTCCTGAATTTCGGGGGCGAGTTGAGAAATTGTGGAGGTAAACAGTCGAATTGAAATTTTGGAAGGACCGACACATTTAACGTGATAAGAGTTAAATTTTAAGGCAGATATGACGGTATTTAAATTACCGGCCCAAAATACTTTGATGTAAGAAATGATATTCCACTGCCTAGCTACGTTCTACCAGTCGATTGCGACCTACTGATTGACCGAGAGTTTTTTATGTTGGGATCTTTTAATTTTCAAATCCGTGGTAATCATTAACGTTTTTCACGGAAATAAACGCGACTAGGGAATATGAGTAGCTTCATACACTCCGCCGAGGATGAAGGACTCCTCGCTTCGTTATATCCTAGATTCTTTTTAACATTGTTAGATTCGTATATAAATTGTCGTAAATAAATATTCGTTAGATACTAGATATCATGTAACTACAAGAATATGCATAAGCTCTCCAATTCTTTTAATCCGAGCATATGTATTCTTCTTAATTATATGGGATTCCTATTAAGAATGCGATTTTTTCATTTGTGGCAAATTAGTTTAGCATGTCCTTAAAACGTTACATCAAATCACTTTTAATTGTCCTCCATAAATGTGTATAGTAGGATATTGTTCAATTCTTAAATTAGCTGGTATTCACAAAAAGTCTCCAAACTATACTAAAGCAGTTTCCAATCCTTTTAGTTTTCCTACTCCTTTGGCCTATTAAAAATATCATCCCAAAGCCTCTGCTCTTAAAAGTTGGAAATGAATTTCAAATAAACCACAGAACAAACTATGAATGGCTGGTAAATGTAAACAAATGCAACGAAAGAGTATCTTCATACATGTATAAAGCAGGGATGTGGCCAACAGAGATTGGGATAATATAATAGCGTGTTATTGTTAATGTTATTTGGTAGTTATTAATAATACTATTATTACAAAATAATGAAATGGGAGATGTAATGGAGGCCCACATGGTCGAACCTCGCGGAATTACAATAATAATTCACTATTCACCGTACTCTCAGGCCAAGGCTCGCATTCCACTTCCCATTGTGGGATACAGAAATCCTTATTTGAGAGCGCCGGTAATTTGAATTTTGAACGCTTTTCTTGAATCTATAGTCGAGTAAAGGTAGTTATAACCGATCGTAAGGTGGTGGTGCAAACCAACCGTAGTCGCTAAGAAATGAAGTCAACTAAGTCGGTCAAAAATGAACTACTGAACTAAAATTATGGACATGCAAGTATTTGGTCGGTTTTTCTATTATTACAAAAGAAAATGACTAAATTAAAAAAAAAGTTTTAGCGACGAGAGTTTAAAATCTGTGAGTATACTGGTTGCTGAATGTTAGGCAATCATACTACTGCATACTGCGTAATCACACCACCTGTACATTCAACTAATTCCTGATAAAATCACCTCTTTTTTGTTTTCTCTCGTTGCATTTGAAAAGTTTTTTACGGAATAAATTATGCATACTGCCGTATGCATACCGTCATAATAATCGTTTCGGACAACTGCAGTCTGTTTCGTCTTCTGATAATGAAATCTTGAATGGTTGTAGTATTTCTTAACTGAATGAATTTCGGTACAAATTTCCCGTTGAAGGATGACGCATAGCTTACGTCTTGAATTTACTACTTTTAATATCATGGAAATATAATTAATGCGGGATGAATGCTGATTATCCTGCGAAAAGGGATTACGTGGGTACGAAGTAGGGTGTACAAATCCAGGAGAGTTGATTTAGGGAGTTGCGGATTCCAAGAAGTATGTAAGGGTAGGTATGTAAAAATGTATGCGATTATAAACGTAATCGAAAATAAATTATTTCCTCCCTCCTAACTATGCCTTTGGGGATAACTTCTTTAATTAAGCGTTATCAGCAAAACATTTCATCACCGGCTAATGGAACATGAGTAAAGAAATTAAACATTCTCCTTGAAATGTATAAATAAACACAAACATTTGCAAACAATTATGCACTAAGGTACTTTAAGTAATGATACCTAAATATATTTATAACTGAGTGAGTTTTCGAATTACATTTCACTAAATGAAGTCATGTTATTTTGGATTCTGCTAGATGAAAGCTTTTTCATGAAAAATTTAAATTCACAGCTCATTAGAGCTCATCGTCAATCTCTTTAGTTTTGGTTAGCTATAAAGGCTGCTAGTGAAAATTTGTTTAGTGATTATCCCATCGTATTATATTTGATTGCATTATTAAAAGAACTGCCTTTTACTTTTCACAAATACATATAATAATAAATTGATTGATTTTACGGATTCAGCTATAACCTAATGAAAGTGTGACGTGATTCGTCTTGAGTGAAGATTTTCGTTGAAGAAAAAAAAATTGTATCCTTGTTCTAAATACACAAATTAAAGTAGCGGATAGCCTATAATCACTTTCAAGTTAAAAAGAAAATTCATAAATACCTTTTCTCCGAATCTCCGATTGGAACTCTCTTTATTCCAACACATCCTTGGCTTAAAAATGGGTCTAAGTAGACGAAATTATTAGTCTTTCGAGTTTATATCGTACAAAATGTGAGTTAAAGTAAATGTTGCCGTTGTACTAATCAACGTATTTTCACCCAATGCCAACTAAAAGTTTTACTTGAATCTATTGCTTTACTTAAAAAATAGTTGCACTGTCCTAAAATAACGATTTTCAGTGGGACTTTCCTTAAAACCTTCTTTGTAGTGCCTTCAATCCATCTTCTCGTACTCGAAGAGTACATAACAAAGGAAAATAGTTTTCACTATAATTCTCTGTTAATAATTCCTCATTCCTTTGCAGCTTTCATATTATCTTTTCGGTATTTATTCACATACCAATGATATACTTATCCAAATTCTTTTGTGCGAAAATTTTCGCTTGCGACGCTAGCTGACAATCTCTGTGATCTTTTCCAGCATACGACTCTTCCGTTTCTTCCCGACACCGAAATCTCTCCCAGAGTATCTCTCGAAGGCTATCAATTCCGAATCTCATTTTGAAGCCAATCCCTGAACCGAATTCCATTTTTCTTACCCGCTAATCCTCATCCAATATCAAAACTTTGCCTCTCCCAATGCTATATCCACTTCTTCACAGACAAAAAAAACTCCGAGTTAACTCCTCATGCATCTCATTTCCTTCTCCCTCGAGGATATCCCAACTCTCCCCCTTTCCGACTGAAACCTAGTCTTCCTCACTTTTCTCCTCAAGTCCTTTATTCCTCTTTTCTCTATTTGGGAATTTGCTGTGAATATCGTGAAGTTTTGGAATGAATGGGGAGTGTCAGTTGCAACCATTAGTCGGTTCCTCATTGGTAATCCTTCCGGCACTTCTTTCATCGTAGGCGATATTCTTTTTGTGAACCGAAACTCCATGTCTCGTCTTGCATTTCTTTTGGTTTATAAAGTCAGAGGCGTAACCAGAATTTGTCCATGGGGAGGGGGGTTTAGAGCCATCAGCTAAACAGTGCATGGATTACAATCTAGGGATAGGCATACTTCCGCCCAAAATCGAATGAGAATATAATCTGGTTTATTTTATCACATATACTCGGGGAATCTCCAGTGGTGTTTTTATGACATTACAGTGAGAATCCATCCTATCGCTTGCTTTTTTTATTGCTGGCTCCGTTCTCATTTGGTGAGGTGTTTGATCCCCAAAACCACCCCCTTGACCAGGTCTCGGATATAAGTTATGAGTAGTCTTGCCATATCATGGTCTCTCAAAACCTGGACATTTCCAGTTTTGAAGTGATTAAAACCAGGAAAATACCAGGACGTTGCTCATAAACGTTAATGATGGTTTAATTATTTTAATTTTTCACTGAAGGTTGAAAGTAACGGATATTTTAACATTTTAAGATATGCTGCTATGTGTTGTATTACTAAACTCTGGAGTAATAAGTTTGTAGCTAATAACTAGCGGAAGGGCTAAATATTATCTGTGTGTCCCGGAGAAAAGTTGAAAACACAAAGGATGACATCTGGTGTCGACGCTGTGAAAATGTGAACGTCCACCGAAAGATTATGCTTAGAGGAAAAGGAAATTTGAACTTACTCCAGTGTCTACAAAGTCAGGAAATACTCAACTGCAATTTGGATAGAGTTCTGAACAATATTGTCACCAGAACCGATACTTAAAAGATGTTTTCTCATTTACTTTTTTAATTGACTATAAATTTTGTTTTGCTTTTCCTTTTAACGCCTCCAAAATTAGTGTTTCAATTATTGCCCCATAAACCAACAACTATTATACATAAATAATTCGCCAATATTTCTGATTTGCACTTGTAACTGATCGTATGCCTAATGGATTACGTTTATTCTTTCTCTGGCTAAAAATATCGTTCAACTCTAGACATAACTTTGATTTCTTTTCTGATAGAACCATCAACTGCAATTAATCAATAGCAATCACTACTTGCAAAATTATACTGCTTAAATCTACGCAAAATTCATCGATTGTTTTTGATATTACAACGTTAACCCAGCACTTGGTTCTCGCTAGGCAAATATTTGTTTGCAACGACTTAGAAACTAACTTCAATGAGCAGTCAGATGTTTAGAAGCTTAAATTGTGAACAGCAGCATGAAATTCGAGAGTTGCTTTTTTGAAAGTTATTAATAATTCTTGAATCATTGATCCAGTTCTTTTAAGGAAGGACACTAGGGATGAAGAAAACTAGATGCAGCCAAACTAGCTTTACGTTTACCATATTGAAGATGTCCTCTAATGACAAAAGGCCCACCATGAGAAACTGAGGATTCTGCTAAACATTGTGTACACTTAACCTTATTTTTTGCAGGTTTTTCGCACCACCCCCTTCTTGCTGTAAACATTTTTTCCTATGCTCTTCACTTAGGTGTTTGTGGTGCCCGCAATTTTTTTTAGAAACAGATATTCTCTGTTTCATATACGATTTATATTTGCCAAAATACATATTATCAAATTTTATCACTTTATTCATATACATACTTTCACTATCCAATCAACGTTTAAAAATTAATAAAGAGTATTAATAAAGAGTCCATTTACGATTCGTGTAAACGTCTTTTAATTTTCGTTCTCTTCATCGCCGATGTAAGCAAAGTTCTCGAATGAGAAAGCATCCTAAAGTTTGGCAAACGGTATCATACCCCGCTTTTCCGTGAACCCTTTGGAAGGGTCAATGCCGCTAAATTTGAACCACTCACTAGGATGATGAGAGCAGCCAACAATGTCATGAGTATGAGTAGCAGTATAGACCTTTTTAATGACACTTTGGGTTTCTTTAAACGAAAACTACATGCTACATTGTTTAATTGGTGATTTTTCCTTTTATTGTATATTTTGCCTTCTTTTTTCTTGATGCGTTTTGTGTTTTTTATTATGTATTTTTAATGTGTTTTTATTAATATATTATTTATTATCTATCAAATCACATGTAATTGGTTTTTTTAACCTGTTTGTGATAAATAAATTATTATTATTATTATATTTAGTTTCCTCTCGCTTATTAGCTCATACAGTTCCTTACAATAGATATTACAAGATCTATAGATCCGTAATGAAATTGTATATTCTATACCAATACCAAGTTTTGCAAATAAAACTGATCTAGAAAGGAAAAGTTTAATTTCTTGTCTGTTTGCCTTGAACACTTCGATGCTAGTAATATTCCAGCAAAATTCTATCATACTGATTTGAAAACATTAAAAAAATAATAACAAAAATAAAATTATTCAATTAGATAAAACAGAACGTATAGAAAGTGTGGTATTCCTGATTAATAACAATAGTTCTAATTCTGCAGTCTCAAAGTAGATTGATAGCTAACTTCGATCTCACTGGCACTTTCTGAAAGTCTTGAGCGTGGTTCTCAGAGAGTGTGCCAGTAAGTAACTCACTTTGCTAATGCGGTGGTTGATGTCGGTAAACAAAGGATGTGAAGCAGAAATAACGAAAGAATAAATGAGGTAATGAAGACAGCAGTTGATAAATAGACGAAACATCTCTAAGAAGAAAGAGGAAAATCGTTAGAGGAGTAAATTCGGCCAGAAATCATAAAAGTGCGTATCGTGTACAGACGAACTCCGGGAGGATTTTCCGAAACTTTCTCGCTTCAATCATTCTCACCCGTTCTCTTCATAAAATAAATAGCAAAGCAGGATGACGGTGCTTCATTCATCGGCGGGCATAACTCCGGTCGAGTCCATAAACGGGAAGAGGCACTTTAAGTTGATGATTTACCGACGGGCCCCTTAAGATAGAGAGCGAATATTACAGTTTTATCTCAGGGTTCCGAAAGGCATTTGACGCGCTTCCTTGGCAGACTCCGCTCGCATCCCTTTCCCCTTTTAATGGCCTCTCTTTTAAAAGGGTAAACCTTGAGCAGGTGGCAGGTTTACAGAGGGTTTGAGAACAAATCTTCCTTCCAGAAATTTCTATACCCACGCACTTTTGCCGATTCATCTCAAGGCTTTCCTTCCTCGAAGTGAGGAGATAAATTTGTCTTCGCCGAAAACTTGAGGGCAATACACGGCGTGGGCGTATAAATTTTATGGGAGGAGCGTAGTGTAACGATGGGATTGACCGAACGTTTTTGCTGGGGAAATTTACTACGCGAATCCCGGGGGAGAAGTCAAAACTCTAATTTGTTCCTTAGTTGAGGAAGAGGTTGTATAGGATGTTGAGCTATGTACATAGTGCAAACGAGCACGTACGCATAAGAGACTTCTTTCGAGTACTTTTTTTGGAAGCATCTCTCAGTATTCCCTCATATTTCCTTCTTAACGACCTAAGCTTGATCTATTGATACTTCATCGCTTCCTTTGTATCAATTGACTATCTTAATTAACTTCTGCCTTGGTAAATAACCAAATTAAGGTTTAAAAAGCATTATTAATTACCACAGATGTACATAAAAAATCACATTGCGACACACATTACATCATCACTGTTATTAACAACGAAATCGGATAAATATCTTGGTTTAACCCTCAAGATTGACTTAACATGGGGTACCCACATCCGTAGTGTAAATGGAGGAGCTTTTTGTCAAGGAAATTGTAGGAGCGAATGAAAGGACCGCGAGAATAGTTACTTTTCGTTTAAGAGGCCTCACCTTGAGTAAGCATGACGTTTACGGGACCCTGCCGACAAGTGCTGTATTTAGGAATTAGAAAAGGAACAGCGAAAGGCGAAACGTTTTGCTAAGAATTTTACAACAAAACGCTGAACTTCACTCAGATGCTTCGTGTTATAAGATGGAAATTTCTGGAAGATAGAGGATCAAAACATGAAGATTTACTTAATTCATTCAGATAAAGTACAGTCTGAAAATATGAAACCGATATAATGCGTCCTGCCTTTCTGACACTGCGTGAAATATCAGGAAATTTAATGATTGTAAATGTAGATTACCATCATCATAAGTTGACAATCCGAATATTAGTTTCAAGCTGATCTCTAGGCTGTCGTATTCCCAACCGATCAGATCATTCCCTCGTACGTTATATTTGTAACAGTAACCATTACCAGCTTCTCATTATCCAACTTTTGTTTTCCTCAATAATTCCAATGCGATCTACGGCAGAATGTTTCCGATCATTTTCTCTTGTCTATTCTCAACTTCTTCCACAATATAATCTCTTAATTTGTTCGTCTATGGATGTACTTAATAGTTACCCAGTTCACCCATTAAATTTTCATCATTCATCGATAGCATCACAACTGCATTGATTCCAGTTTTCTCAGTTTTGTTGCCGTTATAGTCTACGCTGTACAGCCATATAAAATTACAATACACATTAAGGTTTTATTAGCCATTTCGAATGTATAAGTGAGTATTGTTTAACATATTAAATGTCTGTTACGTTTTGAGGTGAGAAATTTTTATTTTTGTAATTTTTTTATTTTTTTATTTTTGTAATTTCTTTTCTTTCTAATAGTAAGTTTACCTTTCTGTAATCCCCTCTTTTTCTTTCTCTGATCTTCTATCATTCCCTTAAAAGTCTCCTTCCATCTTTTTTAAGTGATCCATTCCTTCTCAGTATTGACTCACCCACTTGATCTGCCCCTGTTTTAATTCTTTCATTAGAACCTTTTTACCTCTTTCAACTACGGCTCTTCATCGTTTGTTTTTCTTTCACTTTAACTCACTTTTCTAATTCTACACCACACCAACATATCAAAAGATTCTGATCTTAGCATCATCTAAAGTCCTCGTCTCAAATCAGTGCGGAAACGGTGCGTATTAAGGCTTTTACCGGGCTTTTCCTCACATTTTTACCCAAAGCTACTCTTCATCACCTTACGCGCCTCATGAAAGCTACATTTCTTTCTGATACTCATCTTTTAATCTGTTTCGCACTCATTCAGACCCGCAATAGAACACTAATGATAGTTTCTCCCCATCCACCGTAATATTAGCCTTTTTTCCTAACTGAATCTGACATATAAACACAGATTTTTTCATAAGAGTTGTGGTCATATGAATCAGGAATATACAATTAAATTGGAAGAGAATACATTTTCAGGTCTGAACATCTAGTTTTGAACTAAAAATAATATTTTGCAAAGCCGATCATAATTCATACCATAAATTAAATTATAAGCGTTTAAAATAGTTATTGGATCATATCTGCATTATATGAAAATACATTGAAGTTATACATAACAAATGATGTTACAGTAAAGGCGCCACTCAGTTATAACTCTCGTTTGGTTGACTATGTCAATGACCTAAGTTAAATGCGTCATGAAACATATCATAACGTTGTTATGTTACGACTTTTAATAGAAGAAATTTAACATAAATGATTTTCCAGCTGTTGAGAAGTTTCTAGCTCTTTAATATATAATTTGAATTATTAAACATTGCCAATATTTAAGTCACACATAGTTTAGAGTTTAATATGTTTTCTATTAATTATTCTATTTTTTGTTTTGGTAAATATTCATTTTCCTCTTCCTCTAAGATTACAGAAATAGTTTTCCTAAATTTAAAATTTAGCTTTCACTATCAGCAAGTTTTGCTGGTTTTTCGCACCCAACTTTTTGCAGTGGAAATGTTTTCCTAAGCTCTTAACTTAGATGTTTTATCCACAAATAGTTTCCTCATTTTTCTTATCTTTTATAACTACTATATCCTTTCCTTTCATTAAAATTAAATTGGTTTGATGTAACAATGGACTTGTTAGTCCCAATCTCTCTCGCAATAAAGACGTGTGTAATCTAATCTACTTAAACCAACCGTAGATCCAATCCAAAGCCATTATATCAAAAACTTAATTGCTTTCTCCTACTTCTTTCCCTTTTCATCCCAACTTTATTTAGATTCCTTAGCAATATTTTAAAACCCATTACATAGTAATTTAGGCTTAGTTTAATTTGTCATTAAAATATTGATGTTATGCTAAATGAATAAATATATTTTAGGAGTCACAAATTGCTAGCTCAACTTCCGAAAAGTGTCCCGAGATCTCCTCCTACTACAGCGATGCAAAGGAATATCCGGAAATATTCGAAAAAAAACTCAATTTTGGGATTTTGAAAAAAATTGCTTTCTCAATTACCGTCAAACGAATACCTTAATCAAGAAAGTGATGTATATTTTTGGAAAATAATACCCCCATTTGCAAACTTCAAATACCACGTCGAACTAAATTACTCGGGGAGAGGGACGAGGAATAATCTCCTCTTTGCAGAACTTTTTCCGACGCGATTCATTGCGCCCAAGTGCTTCAGATCATGTCATGGAGATAAAGATCTTTCTCTCTCTCGATTCAAGCCACTTGAAGAAATACCCTTCCCGGCTCTTCCAAAGATACATAGGCATTCTGCCTTCAGTGATTCCAATTCTTCCTCTCTCCTTTCCCATCTAATTCATTCTCTTCATCGCCAGCGCCCACTTCATTTCCATTCGCCGAACTAAAAATCCCCCTCTTTCGAATCTGATGCTTCGTCAGATCTCCTTATATATATGAGGGGTCTCCAGCCTTTCCTCTCGAAGAAGAGTCTTTCCTCTCCTCAACTCCAGTCCTTTTCCTGCCCGAGGAAGAATAATTAGAAGCCGAGGAAAATGAGTTCCCCTTCCGAGTTAATTAAACTCGAAACAAGAACTACTTGCTCCAGCAGGGATGCTGCCTATGAGATAGTGCGAGGGGGCTTTGGAGAAAGGAAGAAGGGCGGGGACAATGTAGGAAGCGGGGGAAGGGAGTGAGAAATAATAGCGAATTCGGAATAAATAGAGTGGGAACTTGGGTAGTGGTTGGAATAGAAAGGAAAAGGACGGGCCGAGATCTTGAGTAAAAACAGAGATTAGACGTTCGAGGACGAATTAAAAAGGGAGCTGTATAGATAGGCTGACCATATCGAATCGTGGGACAGAAACGGGACATTTCCCATCAGTTAAATGGTACAAAACGGGCCATTTCCTATCAGTACAACGGTACAAAGCAAGACATTTTCCATCAGTAAAACAGTAAAACGCGGGACTTTTTTCATTTGTTAATTGGTACAAAATAGGACATTTCCATCCGTAAAACTGTAAAAAGCGAAATAATTTCCATCAGTAAAACTGTTCAAAGCGGGACATTCCCCATCAGTCAAACGATACAAAAAGAGACGAATACTGATGTTCATCGATTTATTTTCAGTTCGATTCATTTCGGCCAACAAAGATAATTCAGGAAAACGATATAGGTGACTTAGTCCGTTAAGTCATGCTTTATGAAGATACCAAGAATAACAGGGCGTTGAAAATGCCGATCGGGTGCTAAAGTTATTGAGATAGCTTGAATCTTAATTTTTTTGTAATTTTGGAAGCCTTTTAATGCAAGAGGCCTAGGTCGGAAGTAGGCGTTTCGGAACGATTTGCGGGATAAATAAATGGTTAGAGAAACAGTCTGGCAAGCGAGGGTACCGAATTTTATTCCCGGTCCCCTCAAAATTATCGCACGTCTGTTTATGCTTTAGAATATATTTAGGTTATGGAAAAAGATACGCACGTAGGATGATTCAACATTCATAAAAACGCATAAATATTAAAGTATTCATTCTACTTTGATGGTGGAGTACGATAAATAACGGAAATGCCTCTAGAATCAAAGGTTTTGTACGCGGGGTCGTTATTTAGAAAAAAACCTGTCCCTCCACAATAACCACAATATTTTTTGTCGGCTATTTTCAGTCGTATGTCTCAAAGAATCGGGACAGGAAGTTGGTTGAGTTATTTTTGAATTACTGGTGTGATTTCACCCTCCGTTATGTGCAAGAGATGGACAGCTTAGAAAAATGCAGATAAATTACAGTATAAAAGGAGAGGGATTACGAGTTCTCGTATGAATGGGAAGTTGAGGCAAAATACGTGATGATACGACCAAACAATTCTTGAGACGACTTATCATAATTTTCATAATACTCCATTGATTACTATTACCATAATAGAATAGTATTTGCAAGATGGATTCAAACTATTTACACAGGTGTTATATTAACTTTTCACAGCATAATTATCTTTGGCGAAAAAATAAAATTAAACATTAGGGAACACGGGAGGAAGGCGAGGTTCAGTAACATGGAGCAAAGGCAGGGAGGTATATGAAAAATGAATGAAGGAATGATGGAGGCATGAAAGAGAATATGCAAGTAAAGGAAAACAGAGAGGGGAACAGCGTGTGAATAAAGAAAGACCGGGTTGGGTTTCAGGAGTGAGGGATGAGCCTAAGCTGGAATTATACAACGCCACACTAGTTCGACCGAAACAGCAAAACATTCTTTAAGGAAAACACAGCAAGAATAATACTTGGTTAAAATGTGAGTTATTTACAAAACTTTGTGGCAGTTTCATTGGGATATTCTAAGGAGTAATTCCAGAAACAAATAAAAGATAGCTTATTTAGCATTCAGACATAAAAGGGCCGTTCTCGGTAGTAGGGAATTCATGATAAGATACCATGGTAGACATTCTGAAGTTATAGAAGTAACGTCGGGAACTCCGCAAGGGAGTGTAATAGGACCCTTACTTATACTCATATATGTGAACGATCTACCTATGAGCATCAAATCTAATATTCGTTTGTTTGAGATGACTGCATATTATACAGAAGGATTAGGAACAACGAAGATAGGGAAGTACTACAGGAAGATTTAATTTCGTTAGAAGAATGGGTGAGAAAAAACAGAATGAGCATTAACACAAGCAAGAGTAGGTCCATCACCTTTTCAAAAAAGAAATCGCCGTATTCCCACAATTACCGTCTGAACGGTGAATTAATAAAATCTTCCGATCGCTGCAAGTACTTAGGAGTCACATTTGATAAAAACCTAAGCTGGGAAAAACACATCAATTTAATAGTAGCGAAGGCGTTTAAAATGTTACACTACGTGATGAGGAACTTGAAGGGCAGTAGCAGGAAAGTAAAAGAAAAGGGATACATATCACTAGTGAGACCAATTCTTGAGTATGCGACGACCGTGTGGGATCCGTATCAATGTTGTCGAATAAAGAAAATAGAAAAAGTTCAAAGAAAAGCGGCGCGATACGTAATGGGCAAATTTGGAAAAACCGATAGTGTAACAGAAATGTTAAGGACTCTTGGATGGGATACATTAGAAAAAAGAAGAAAAATAAATAGGCTAGGTTGTATTTACAATACTGTTTCAGGTACTGAAGGGTGGGAAGCTTTTCAGAATTCAATTGAGAAACCGCAATTCCTCGGGAAAGATAGTCATGAATTTAAAATCAAACCTCGACGGCAAAGAACCGATCTAGCCAAGTATTCTTTTCTCAATAGAGGTATTGTTGAATGGAATAAGTTACCTGGATCACTCTTAAAGCCCTTACCTAAAAATGTAAAAACTTTCAAAAATAAATGTTTCAATGTACTGTAGTATTTAGGGCATTGTAGTGATATATCTATGTAGTAATTTAGGGACTTCTGGAGGAAGTAGGGGATTGCCTGGCAGGGCGATGTACGGTGGGGTTTTACCCCGGGACCGCTACGGTAGCCGAGAAGGCCTGCCATGAACTCCGAAAAATCCAGTAATAGCTTTTTACTTACTTATTGTGTCTATTGGGTTTTTATATTTCTATTATGTAATTATTGTATGTATGAATGTATTTTAGGTATAAAACTGCCACCAGGCTTCCAGCCTAACCGCAGATATTGTGACGATAAGGTGCTCATTTCTTCCCTCGGCACAAAACTGTAAATGTACATCTTACGAAAATAAACATTTTCACGTAATATATTAATAAATGGTGTAATCGTAAGGGATGGGTTATCTTACCACACTGAAAGAGTTATCAAATATAGTTTTTTCTCAACCTATAAATGATATTCCCATCCTGCTTATATTAAGTTATTCATTTGAGCGAAAACCAAAAATTCAACAACTGATTTCGTGAGATTCAAGGTAATTGAAACAATCGTAAGAACTGGGATAAAGGGATAGCTTTTAAGATGAACTGCACGGCTTCATTTCGTTTTATTTATTGAACTTAAATACTTTTAAATATTTAAAAGGGAATAATGTCCACCTCCGCGACCAGTGGATCAGTGGTTAGCGTGCTAGCGCTCCAACCACAAGGTACCGCGTTCGAATCCCGCGGTCAGTGTGTGTTCGTCCTTTCCTATTGTTAATTAATTATTAAAATCTATGTAGTTGGGATTAGCATCGTGCTTCTATTATAGAAGTAATTATTATCAATGTCGAAGTCGTGACTAAATTGTGTCAACATTCAGGCAATGTATCCTTACGTTTTACTTAAGAAGCAACGCTTAGGCTCCCAAAAATAATAACCTTTGAGCTTTCCAGTCTCCGATAAATCATCTTCATCAGAAAACTAAATAGTCATTAACTGGAATTATACTCCGAATAATTAACGATTATAATTTCATCGTTACTTAGGAGAAATTGAGGCTCTCAAATCTCTTAATAAGGTATTTCCAAGATTTCAGAAGTCTTCACGTATTCTTATTATTTTCTCTTAAATATCCTAGAATTTACATCTACGGGTGCCCTTTTCCTGACGAGATATTAATGCTTACGAATTCATGCATGAAATAAGGCCTGCGTCTCAAGCGTATCTCAAGCAGCAACGTTGCGCGACGGTGGCTCCTTGAGTACCTCTGCGGCGAAGAGACGAACTGTATACGACCTCCCTTTACTATACCTCAGGACATTGCTAGAAAAAGGTGCACATTAATCAATGCGACTTAATTGGGACCTGAAAGGGATTTTCATATGCCGTTTAGAAATGATAATATAGGTTTAATATGACCCCAAGGATGCAGATAGTGGCGGATATTAATGTTGCTCAACATACAAACATACTAAACTAGAGATTCCCTTCATAACTTATGTTATAAAATGTCTATAAAATTTATTTCGACCTTACCAATGAAAGATTTAAATTTAATCGATAAAATTCTTAAAATAAATCTGAAAACTACTTACATCATTAAATTTTGAAATGGATAAATCCATGTCTTAGTTCGATGAAAAAACCTTTCCCCTTATTTTGCACTTGAAGTCAAAAAGAAAGTACATTTCAAGGAAAAGCTAGTTTCCTTTCCTGTGGCTACAAAATTCCAATCCGCATAAGGTTTATGATATTTTACTTAAAACTATGCTTGGCTATATTTTTATCAAACATTTTAACAACACTTTCTCAGAAATCGAATATATTTTGTTCCTTTCATTCATTCGTGACGAATTATTATTTGATTTGTAATGCAAATGCAAAAATTAGGAATATACAAAAATGCCAATTGTGATACATTTTATTTAATTACTTAAAACTCATGCATTAGTGCTACGATGTGAGTGTAAATTTTCGCCAACCTCACGGTGAGCATTGTATTCGTATTCCATGAAGATAAAAAAATATCTCTGATCCAAGTTCTCTTCTCTGGGGTTTTTTTCATTTCCTTTTCACCGGTATAAGTTTTTATTCTTTATTCCCCACAAGCCATCATCCAAGTGTTCTGGATCGATTGCTTGCAAATTCTCGCTTAACGATGTAACCGAGTGATATTTTGGGTTCTCGAGATGCTATTTGCCATTTTAATTCGTTAGCAATTTTCTTAAGTCATAATTGCATGATTTTTGCGGTATCTCGATCGTTTTTTCCCAGAGGATGAAGCATAAAAGAAAAATCATCTATGATTCACCGATCATCTACTTCATTTATTGTTCCTTTTCTTATAATAAGCGAAATGATGATTAAGTCCTTCCATTTCCGTTTCAATCACTCGATTTACTCGTCCTGAATGTGAAAGATCCGCATTCCTGTCCCTGTCTTGTTAAACATTTTTCTTTGCGCTGTAAGTTTAGATTGTCTTACATTGTCAAGTCACCTCATATCCTTTCCTTACCGAATTACTTAGCGAAGGAGATTAAGACTATGGAACACGATCCGAAAAATGAGCAAAGAATATTCAAACTTTTAGAAACCATAGGATTATTAATAATCGACCAAGGTTTCGACTCATGGAGCCATCTTCCGGTAAATATTATAAATTGGAAAGTTGAAAATGTTTGGTATGGAGCCCTTGAACTGCATGCTTGAAATCGGATACGCTACCACTGCACCACTTGTCCCTGAACATGTCCTACATCAGAAGATGACTCCACGAGTCGAAACCTGGTGGATTATTAATAAATCCCGTGGTTTGCAAAACTTTGAATTTTCTTTACTCCTGATGTAAACTTACCGCAAAGCCACGGCCCAGTTGAGCAGTCAAGCAGTTGATTCTATCAATACAATCTGAATTGGCGTTTAGGGCATTTTCGAGTTAGAATTTTCCAAACTCTCAAATTGCGTAACGTATATTGCAAAATATCTCGTCGGAATCCATTCATCTCCAGCTCCCTTCCGTCGCATCTTCCCTTCCCACACATCCCCACATGATTTCCCTTATCTAATTCGTACAAATCAACTCTCCCTCTCTCTTTTCCTCGCTTCATTTCTCCCTTCCACGGATCCTTCCCAAAGGGCCGTTCATCACCGAGAACAGCGCCTCGCAGTGGACAGATAGGGAGACGTGAATTGTGTCGTCCGCGCCGCTGTAGCAAAGTCGCCGCGATGAAGAATAGAGATTCAGAAACAACGCCGAGTGGATGCCTCGGAAACCTCGCGGACGAAACCGGCAGCGGTGGTTTCTTTTTTGGCGGTGCCCGTCGGGCGAAGTATAGCTGTCGGCATGCTGAAACAAAAGAACCACTTCCGAAAAATATGTCTGCAGCGATACCGTATCTACTTTTTTCTCTTTCCCCCTCTCGAAATATCCAGTTCTTTCCCTCCATTGCAGCCAGTCGAAAATAAGGAGAACTCTTTTTCTATTTGCTCGTATTGCGACTGCGGAAGTTTTCATGGGAAAGCCATTAAAGATAGTGCTGTCGGCGGGATCCGCTCGCCGGTATCGCTACTTAATAAATGCCTTGTTCGGCGTGGCATAGTTTTTCTCTCTGCTTCCTGTAAGTGTGTGCGTGTTTTAGGATTCGACGCGTTCCGCCAGAGATGATTCCTACCGGAATTTTAAGGATGTGAATAGCGAACTGGGATAGGAGCAGGATTGTGATCAAGCGGAAGCGTTCAAAGTATCCGCTTAATTTTTAAATGGAATCCAGGTTCCAATATTTCGAATCTCGGGAATATCAATCTTGCTCGTTTACTCTATGGTGAGTGTTCGATGTATGTACGTGAAATTGCTTGATAAAGAAATTCACTCAGCGTATGATGATGGTAAACAATGTTTTCCACTCACGAAATATGTGTGTGTAGCTGTCAGGAATGGAAACGAAATCGGCCATCGACAGTTCTTCCTGGAAAAAGCAGTTCGTGTATGGTTACTAGGGATTAAAATGGAATTTGTGCGTTGAACGACAAAGTTCTTCTCTTTACGCACACGCTTATCAAAAGAGAAATGATGAAAGCATGTCATTAAGCAGATTTTATAACAGAAATATGCAGTTTCTTAGGTTAGAAGATATAAAAATTCACTGACAGGAAACCTATCAACTATCTTCACTCTTATTCTAAACATAAATGGAAAAGAAAGTCGTCTCTGCGATATAGTTGCGAGAATTAGGCATCTCTTTCCTCAAACATCATCCTTCCCATGAACAACTTTTGATTTTTTAAATGCAGGAGCGTTTACTTCTTGTGTAGATAACCTCTAAATAATGAATGCCAAATGTGCGAATGTTTTAGGATCGGACTGATACAAGGGTTGGCAGATCATATGTAAGCTTCCATAATTTCAATGAGAACACAGTATTTAGAATCTGATCATCAATGAGCCACTATTCATTAAGTCTTATTGAAATGGTGCTTAAACTTCTTCATTGGCAGGTCGGCCATAACACATTATTGTTAGGTCGACGGACCCAAGTTAAGTTCATTAATTTCCAGAAATTCATATCTATGAAAATTCCTTAATTCTTTTAATTCACAATGCTTTAGGTATCTATGAATTATTACCTTGGATAAATTAAGAGAAATGTGAAAAATATCATAGAATAATGCATGGGCTATTATTTTTAAAGTTCCTAATTGCAAAAAAAATCACTGTTCCCGCCACTATCATTTCGTGGGCAGGATGAAAGTTGGCGGTGGGCCAGATTCGGTCCGCGGTTTGCATCTTGTCCATTATTGCTTTGGAGAACGAAAGACTTCGAGTAGAATACAAATTTGAATCAATACTTGCCATACCGTAACATGCTTTAAGAGAGGAAATCGTATACGGAGTAGCCCCTATGCGATTTTATAGAAGGACGTTGGAGGCTGTGCAGTAGCTCACGTAGTTATTAGATAAAGGAAACCGTATATAAGGGAAAATTACTCCTCAGGAGAACACCAAATACTATATGTATTTCAATAGCTAACCTATCATCTTTACGGGTTATGACTAAAAAATTCATTAACTTATGATACAGTTGCGAGCGGTAGCAATTGATCATTTTCAATTAAGACTATATTGTGCTTAACCAATCAAAAATTCGTGAGAACATTTCTTATCCTTCATAGTAATGCTGTAACGTAATTACTACGAGTTTTATTATGCGTTGAAAATTACTAAATTCCGGTGAACTTCATCCTTATATTCTTTATGATGTCATAATCGTTGATAATTACCACCAAACGTTAGAAATTGCCGTTAAACGTTTACGTTACTGTTAAACGATAACGTTATCGTTACACGTTAAACGTTTAACCTGCGTGAATTTCTGAAGCTTTCGATTCCAAAGAAGCTCACTCAGCTGTTTCCCTTCCTAGAAAATTGCATTCACAGAAGTTGAGAAGAAGCCAATGGCAATTATGCTCGCGGGATTTTATCAAATCGTAAATTTGTACTTCCGGCGATTATTTTGGCATATCCCGTCCTGTGATATTTTCCGTTGGGAAGGAGTACCGCCTCAATTGTTGCTCAATACCGATACGGGATAGTGTTAATGGAATTCTGCGCAGTAAATAATTCCAGGACGACTTGGGAGTTTGAATCCATTTGATGGGTTTTTGTATAATACTTGCATGCTCCGCAACTGATCCCGTTTTTTTAATGGATTCAAAAACAAACGATAAATCCGCTTTCTCAGATGGAGCAAAGAAACTCTCGGTGGAGGCAACGGGAAAAGAGCATTTTCCCTAGACAATTGAAATCCGATTACTGTCTAGGTTAGTTGAAGCTTGATAGACGCAAAGTGGAAAGGAAACGATCTCCTGCATTTTATCTTTAATTCCCTCCCTTTTATTTCAAGGTAGGATCTCACGGAGGAATTTTCCTCATGGATTTCCGCCTCTTTCGAGAGATCGGGAAAATTTTCCGGTGGGAAACTTCCACTATCTTGCTACGTAAGGCAGCCATTCAGATATTCCTCGGGATATAAAAACCAAAGGATTTTTTTTGGAGGAATTTTCGGCTGAAAGATAAAGTAAAAAAAGGAAAGCTCTTGACACAGAGTCGATGATGGATGATCAGTTTCCGTATGAAAAAAGGAGGGAAAGTCATAAGTCGATTCTGTCAAGTTTCTTTCACCGATTACTACTCCAGTCGCTCAGCGGTGTAAGGAAAAGCCCTTACTTGGCTTTTTTTCCAATATTTTGTGACGGTTACATTTCCTTATGAGATGCCCGTATGCGTGTGTTTGCGCCCGAAAATTTACGGGCAAAAGTTTGTCAATATGATTTCCTAGAGGCCATTAGCACATTGCTCTGACATTATTAAGTTATGGAATTCGATTTCTATCTCCCTTGTTATTTCAAAACTCGATCACAAAGGATGAAATGAATGAGGTGCAAGTCATCAAAACATAAGTTTGGATTGGTTCTCTTGCTAGCGACGTGGCATCGCTTCCAATCTGTTCTCAACTCGTTTCCATAATCTTTAAGTATTTTCGACCGATGTTTTCGAACATATTAATTTACCTTGCCAGGAATTGGAAAAGATCAATGAAACTTACGTAGACTATAAGACCGCCGTTGAATTTAATTCCAAATGAATGCTGGGATTGTTAAAGTGGTGCAATTTAAGGGAAAAGTAAAAGGCGAAAGAATGGAATATGTTGAGTAGGATGTATCAGGGACGTACGTAGTCAGGATTTGTCAATGAGGCGATTTAAAGCCATTGAATAAACACTGCATTACCAGAAATCCAGGAGCAGGAATATTTCTCCACAAAATCTAAAGAAAATATAAACTGATTTAATTTAACGTTTATGCCTAAGAACCTCCAGCAGTTTTTGCGTGGCATAATTGTGAGAGGTAATTCTCTCGGATGCCTTCGTTAATTATTGGCACTGCTCTCATAGGGGTGGGGTTTGAACCCCTAAATCCACCCCTTGGTTGCGCCTCTGGTTCGTATAATAATTAACTTTATCTTGTAAGCCATAAATGTTGTCTCAGCAGATGAGTTGCAGAAGTTTAACCTACAATCTTTTGCAAGCATCTGATAGAGAGATAACAAGTTTTCTTACAGATAATAAAATACAGAACAACTTTCTTGTTCTAGACCCGTTGTTAGTTATTCGATTTCTACTGTACTATAAACTATACCTAATGGAACTAAAAAGCTAAAATTGCAACAAACTGAAAGTAGCTGCAAAAAGTATTACATACTCGTTCGGGAAAGTTAATTTTTTTCATCATAACTTAAACGCTGCGTAATTAGATTTTACGTTATTAATTATAAGAGCATTAGATTGTTACATTAGGAGAGCTATTCTGTATTCCATTAAAACTTCCGTTCCCTAATGCATACGTAATGATGTTATCCCACCTTTACATGCCAATGAAAGACAAGAACATCACGCTAGTGGTCATAAAATGTAATGTTTTTTCATACGGCAAATTTTAACAAAAATAAGTTTATTTAATTAAAGTTTCACCGTTCTGAAAGCAAAGTTTTGAATTTTAGGACAAAGGGATAAGTGATCAATAAATTCCCATTATTATATTATACGTATATATAAGGAATTTATAGGTAAAGAAATTAAAATATTGTTTTCCAAAAGAAAATAATGCCGTACGCTGGAAAACCTATTTTCACGTTTATTTTAATAGCAATTTATAACACTGCGTCTACTTTACGAATGGAATGTATATCATTTTCTGCGTATTGTAAACATTTAGTATTTTGCGAAGTTAAAAATTATCAAATTATAGCTCGCAGGATTTAGGCGAACAAGAATAATCATACATTATAACATACATAGGCATACATAAATTCATAGGTACGTAAAACACTTTTTACTCTGTATATGCAAAGAAAAATATCTGAGATATGGCTGAGATTGTATTAGAGGTTTAAACATTCCGTAAGCCATACGTCGTCCGATGTAATTACCTGAAATCAGTAATCTGGAACTTCCCCGTTGTCTCCAAACGTGAGTTCTATCTGCTGATATACGGTTTATGGAATGTTGTTAAATTTCTAATACGTTGTTTGTAACACTGAAACCTTAAAATGTATCGAAAATTGCTCTATTTTCCGGAGTTTAAACAAAACCAGAACCAACAATTTCTTCCACTCGAATTTATAACGGAAGCCGTTTTCTTCGTTAAAAATTTTTCTTCCAAGCGATAATACTTTACTGAAGTTTAAACCTAGGAAGGTACATTAAACATATATTACAGGGGTTTGTCAATAATAAAAATGAATAATTTGCCAATTCACTTATCTGATACTATATTATTATAATAATTTAATTAATTCTCTAAAAATTAATGAAATCATACAGAATTGAAAAAGTACACGTATAAAAATAACTTCCCGAATGGTATAATAATGTAATGGGCTGAGCGAAAAGAAACCTGTTCGAACAGGACTAATATCGGCTGACGGAGAAAAACCGGAACCGAACGGACACTTTTATTCCAATCGGAATGAATGAATGTTCCGCCAAGTTGGCCTTTCTTCCACCTAACCTCCATTGTTAATACATGAGTTAAATTTAATGTTTAGAATACTCAAAAAGATTTGAGATTGCGAGGAAAAATCTTCTCAATTGAAGGCTGAAGAAGAACTGTGTGTGTGAACCGGGGTGAAAACCGAAACGGAAACTTAAACCATAAATATTAAAGTTTGATGATCAGTTTTCAACTTATTATACACGTAATTCACTCTACTGTGCAATAGGGCGAAATGATAGCACTATATAGGTGCTATATAGTGCTACCGTCGATAACCACTTTTTTATGTATTATAAATGTGGTTATTGACGCTAGGACACCACGTCAATATTTGTCCCATCATTAAGCCGAAACCTCCCGAAATTCGACGCTTCGTTATATCTCCCTGAACTGTTACCAATGACTTCGCACCTAGTTGAAAGCAATTAAGGACTGAACTTCGGATAACACTATAGACAGACTTCGGAACTCCCGTAGCGAGCTGCGAGGTTTTCCCAGAGAGAAAAGGAAATCTATTTTTTTCCCACAAATGATCACAAGACCTTTTTAATGGCGCGAGCCTCTAGCTCCGTTAATTGATGTGGTTTCTCAACCTACAATATCAAAGTTATCGAGTAGGATGGAGGCGTATGCACCTCGCTGCAGTGTGGAGTCTTCTAATAGGAAGCTTTAGCTAGAACGTACCGAGCTGTTTTGTCGGCGTAAAGACGTGCAGGAAGATTGCATTCCATTACATCTGCGAACCGTTGAAGTTTCTCGATTTGAGGGAAGCCTAGACTTTCCTGCCTTTCGTCCCTTGTTAATCTGTACAAACTGTTTATTCCCCTTTAGTGAAGAGCTCGTCTGAGTTTTCTATGGCTTTGCTGCGACTCTCCATCGAGTTTCGCAAGATTGCGATCACTTGAATGGGTTCGAAAGCCTACGCTGTATCTACGGCAGTTTCCGAGCGTTTAATTAAAGCATTTTCTTAACTTACGAGAGACTCCATTTCTGATGTAATTTATAATTGATTTTAATTTGATCGGTTCCATTCTATGGTCAAATAACGCTTACCGTTATAGAATAAATATAAATATGAAAGTTTTTATTTCTATTTATCATTGAATACAATGATGTATACTACGATGATTTCTTCTTTCCCGGACTTCCGAAGAAAAGCAAATTGCAAGAGTGAGCAAAACCCTCCTATTGTTTGACGTAGTTGGCGTGTTTACACTTATTCGAAAGTTGTATATATATATTTAAATATTTTAATTATATAAATGAAGGGATCTGATAAATATATTTTCATTTTAAATGTTCTAATATCAATACTACCTTCCTTATTTATATCATTTTTATAGAATTCAATTCTATTAACAGATTGTTAGTGCATATTTATATTGAAAAACTATTTTATGGTATTTACCTATTCTAATCAAACATATAAATCTGGATAACCAGTAATCGAGTTCATAACTTACATCTTAAATTCAATTTATTTCCATTGAGAAGTTCAACAGAAGGGTGATTATCTAGATTACAAAGAATAACGATTTAAAATTTATATTTTTTTAAATACTTGGGGGGAAATTTTCAGCCTAATGACAATTACATTTAATTCGAACCTTCAGAAGATGAAATGGGATCGAAATCACCCTTATTTAGCAAATCTAAAAATAAAATTGGGATTGGGAAAAATTCCACTGGGACTTTTTTAAGTTTTGGAACCGGAATTTTTTAAGCTGGAAACGGTTGAGATCTTTGATAAGTCATTAGCTTTTATTTTCCTTCTCAGTGATACAAAAATTCGGCAAAGGAAGATCATCAGTGAAATTTCAAAAGAATCAATTGTCTAAAATTAATTTTGTAGTTGAAAAAAGCCACTTCATCAATACCTAAAAGGTCAACAAACCTTAAAGAGGGTTGATCGCAATTGCATGATTTCAACGGTTTAGAAACGAAATCTTCGAATACTTGAATATTTACTTCTCAGAAGTGGGAATAGAGAAAAAATGGTAAAATGTCATTTTTATGGAGGTCGTGTTGCAACAGGAAACAGGTAGAATGAGAATTAAATACATGAGGAGTACATTTTAGTTTGCTAAGACCGTCCTTAACGTACTTGTAACTTTGAATGCTTCTCGTTAAATCATAACGACATTACGTTTTTGTGATAAAAGATAAATTTAATATTATATTAAAACAAATTATGCGATTTTTAAACTGGTATTATATTCATGAAAGCAAATTTTTTAGTTTTATTTTTAGGAATGAGAGAACAAAACTTAGCATTACATCCGCGAAATATTTATTTTTGAGCTAAATGAGTCATCGTCAAGCACATACCTGATGGTTTCCCTGATGATGACTTTGTGAGTTGAAACATGCCGCTCAAGTAAATATTTCGCGGAACTTGTGCTAAGTTATTTACTAGCACAAGTACCTTCCATTCCTGTACTTGTGTTCCACAAAGTTACGGCTCCATCGCTTGATTTAAGTTTTATTTTTACCTTAATTTTATTTTTAATTACTTATTTTACTTTTTAACTAATTATATTTCCCCTTAATTTATTTTTAATTCCTTTAATCAACGACGTGAATAAATCTTATGTTGGGATAGCTAGATGGATAAAGTAACCAACCGGAAATTTGGAGATAAGGTTCGATTCCCGGTCCCGTCAAGCTTTTTTCATCTCCGTTTCTCTTTGGGAATAGTCCTAAGCGCAAGCTTTATCGTGCCAAGTAACCTAAACCCTTTTCTTTGAAGTTGGTAGGCTGTTAACGAATTAGAGGTTTAAACGCAATGTCTCCAATTTCAAGGGATCCACATTTGGACTAAAATTAAACTCTTTTCCCCCAATTGCGGAGCTCTTGAGAATTGAGATAGTATTTCCGAAATTCACATTGGGTTATTCCAATAAATCGGTAATTCGGAGCTTCTCGTTTGCCTAAGCACGAGTTCAGCCTGCCGACAGACGGCTGTTTGGGCGGACAGACGGAGTGTTTTTAAACTTATAATAAGAACTGTATATACTAATATATAATAATTCGATTCTTCACAAGACTATAAATCACCTGAAGAAAATATGAGAAAAGCATTATGCGAATTAAAATTTCCTCGGTTTGAAAACCGTACCACTTTAATCTTTCGATATTGCTCCGAAAATCTATCCAACTTCTATCCGCAAGTTTCAAGAATTCTCAGATATATAGATAGATCTGTATGAAAACCACCTTTTTATTAAAAGTGGCTCTTACTTTAATCTTCGCGAGCAAAGAAGTCGCACATAATCAGCATAATCTTTCATCAGCTTACGTAAATCCGAGTCAAACTCTGCCCTCTCTTCAAGAAGCGAGAGTAAAAGATAACAAAGCAACGCCAACTTCTTTTGTATTCAATCCGCGCCACTATCCTTAATATACCGTTTCCTTTTCAAAGGATGACAGTCCATAAAAAGAACGAGCACCAGAAGCCTCCTTTCTTTTCCTTCTTTCGTTTTACCTTCCACCTTCACTTTGCCCATCCTCGGCCTCTCAATATCCCCTCTTTCCACTCTCGAATCCTGCTTCCCCATACCGCAACCACATTCCCTCTGAATCCTTGCTAATCCAACCTTTCCTCACCTCTCCGAGACTTCCTTTATCTCGGCCTCGTTCGCAAACAACCTTATTTCTCGTTCTTTCACCCATGGGGATTCCCGTTTCCGCCGCCCACGTACGTTCCTTTAAGAAACTCGTGGCTGATATATTTGAATTCTCACAATTTTTTTCGAGGAATTCCTGATTAAATTAAACGATCTCGTCTTTCCGTGTTTTGAATTAAATTTTGGCTCCATGATTATCTTACAAATCCGGGTTGTCGAAACTTTTCCACTGGAGGGCCAACTTAAATATCACATCAAACAGACTGAAGACCCCTTCAGTCAGACAAAAGCTCGGTAAAAGAATTAGCAATTTCGCATAACTATATTTTTCTAAATATGTTGTACTGTAAACCACATGGATGTCGGGAAATGTCTACTTATTTCAGTGAAACATTTATTTTCCAAACTCTTCACAAACATCCATTAATTGGACAATTACAGTATAGTACAGACGAAAACAGTAGGAACAGACGAACATACACTTAACTATTCCCTAATCAGAAATCTCCGATTGGCCGGGACTCAAACCCGGGACCGAGAACCAGGGAACCGGGACCTTGGGACTGGGGCGTTTTACCACTTCGGCTCGCTAAATTAGGTATTATATTCAATAGACAAACACCGTCAAGTTTTGGTCAAAAACAAGTTAATTTTAAGAAATGATTGTACATTTGCCAATCTTCTAGAAGATTAGCGGATTAGAAACAATGCTTTTCTGAAAGGTTTTCTTCTAGTTTCACCGTCAATAATTTAGGTATCTTGAATTCTGTAACAAAATGACGACCATTGACGATTGATTTTCTTGAATTCTGTAACAAAATGACGACCATTGACGATTGCTTTTCTCTTTAAATTTATCAACCGACCACACTACGTTGCCTTATGTTATTTAGTGCCCTTTTTATAAATTTATTTTTTTCTTGCACTTTATTTATGATTTTATCTACATTTCACCACTCACTGTTTTTCTTTAAACTTATCTCCCTACAGGTTGCAATTTTCTTTTGTGATTGATGTGGTCATATCGCATTTAATAAACATCATATAGTATAAACTACATTGAACACTTTTTATTTTCTACAACTGCATGCAAGTTATTATTAGGTTACCTAGCACTGACTCGTTCTAGTAGATACCGGTCGCTTTTAAACAATTATGGAAACTATTTACGGTTGTTTTCAATCGAAAACTTTGCTTATCCATTTTGCAATCCAATGACAACCCTCCTCATCACTGCCTTTCCTGCTGTTATCCGGTACTATCTTCTTTTTCTCTCCCTCTTCTCTTTAAAATCTTCATCGTTTATTTTCAATCTTCTTAACTCCCCTGATGTCTCATTTTTTCTGCTCACAATCTTCCTTCCCCTAAAATTCCACCTCCATCTCCACCGTTATTTATTCTTTTTTCCATTCCAATAGCTCCTCTCTTACCTTTAGGCACTCTAATCCGATTCTTCGGTTCCTCTTAGCCTTACCCTTTTCTCTTCAGACTTTCCATCTCGATCTAGTTTACCTCCTCACCCAAATTCAGCAATTTCGCCCTCTATCCATATCATTTTATACATCCCCTTCTCCGTCGACATAAATCACCCCCTTCACTCTCCCTTCGTTACTTCCGCTTGGTCAAATACGATCGCCGGTAAGAAAACACACCCTCTCTGGCTGCACTCACCCATGCGGCGGGAATAACCAATGCATTCCTCGGCCGCCGTTTCCTTTCTTTTTTGGATATATTTTCCCCTCAATCTGGGTAGAGAAAGGGAAAGCAAGGGCCGACGCGGAAGAGGGTACGGATCCATTTCCTGCCCCAACCCCTCGAGAAACCCCTATTCTTCTGGGATCTTCCCTTTTTTCTCCTCCAATGGACCCTTAAAGCTCACTTCCATCCACGACTTGTCCATATTTTAGATTCCAAGTATGCCTCCCATTTACCATCGTCCGTAAAAGAAACTTCACCTCCCCTCCCTCGAGGATGGGGCGCCATTTTGTTGAGTTTCGTCACTCTTCTGCCTTCTTTACGATTATTTTTCCCGTAGGACCAAACAAAGGAATGGAAGTTCATATAAACATTTGAGGGTAAGACTGAAGGCAGATTATAATTAAGCTTGGAGTAAAGGCGCACGAAACATCTGAAAGGTTTTGGTATTCGTTGGAAATTGCTCGGAATGAGAACGCGTCGTAATGATTCTTGGATAAAAGTATGGAAATTGTCTAACTTAAGAAACTGCATATGAAAATGTACATAAGATGCGAATGATCCAGTTTTGAGAACAAATATTTTGTAAGTGATCCGTTTTCTCTACCGGTGTCTATATAAAATTCTAATCTGAATTGCTTATTTTTGAAAATGCACATAGCCGACTTCAAGGAGGTAATGTTAAATGAATAAAAAAACCTTTATTGGAATGTTAACCTTCTTCTGGAAAACTCATTGAGAGATCACTAGTAGAAACTTTGGTGGTCCCCCTTGATAGTTTCTCATTTTTAATATATCAAGGTATTAGCCGAGAAAATGTTACGAATTTCTTAAATTCAAATGTTAAATTTTTGATCGCAATGATGATATTTTGGTCAATCTGAAATCACCAAAACTCGCGTCCTCCGATCAAAATTTAAGTCTTTATAGCTAGATATTATAGACATGTTTTCAATTTAATATTAAATACTTATGATAGGAAGCCTTCATGATTTTTTTTATATTATATAATATATGTGTGGTATGTATTCTTGTCAAAATATGCGAAGGAAATATATCAGACATTCATTCTAAATCACCGTTCCATATGGCGTAACGATCCCTTGAACTTGAAGATTAGTTTTTGAGCGAAGCATTTTGAACTTTTCGGTCTCTATTATGAATAACTATCGTATTAGGCCTCACAATAAAACTTTCTTATCTCACAACAACCGTCATAAAGAATTAGAAGGAAATAATTAAGGTAGATTCCAGACCAAAATCAATTGGAATAGGTGAATACTTGAATAAAAAGCACAAAGAATCTCAAACACTGATAAAACTCTATGAATAAAGAAGCAGTGGGTATCAGAAAAAAACTAGTTCAGAGAACTAAAGAGAAACTGATTATCAGGATAACAACAAAAGCAGTCACAAGGTGACAAAGGATTGCGTTACGTAATAAAACAAGGAATGACTTGTGCAGAGCGGTAGGATAATTGCCTCTCAAGGAACAAAGGCACGAGTTATAAAAGCATACTTGGTATTTAGTTAAAAGACAAACGTGGAGAAGTATGCAGTAAGTTAAAGGATGGATCAACCTTTGGAAAGAAAATTGTTTTCGTAAAATATTCTCTGCTGAGAAGGAAATAAACAGCCATTCAGTGGTTGATGACCTCATTCAGCATTCCTTAAGGGAGAAAGCACGATTAGAGGTGCATAAGATCAAAGGGAAGGGAGAGGATACTTGAAGATCTATATTTTTCAATTAGCTTTGAAATAATATACGGGACAATACATTTCTGAACAAAGTTATCAAGAAAAGGCATACCTATTCATGGATACGAAAAACACCGCTTTATGCAGGAAATAAATAGAAAGCAACGATGTTTATAACAATGAACTCTAGTTTTACAACGAAATTTTCAACGAAGATAATGTTTTTAATTAGGTAGCTTCCTGAAAGTGTTTTCTTTTACCCTTCATACGGTACAATTAATCATTACTTTTAATTATAAATTTTAGAAGAAACAAAGTATTTTTCTACCTCGAAAATAATGGGGGAAGAATGAGTTATTTTGAAATGTTTAAAAAATGTGAAAGGCTTACAAAATGAGTCAGTAATAACTCTCGGCAGGCGTACTAGAAGCAAATACTAAAATATTGCATTCGCAAGTGAAAAAGATAATGAGAGATCTCGCCTATCATTCTTTATTATGCAGTTGGAAATTAAAATTTCTGGCTTTAATACGATAAATTACGCGGTATATTAATAGCTATCAGCATATGAGCTACCATAAAGAAATAAAAACAGGTAATTTATAGTTTAAGTGCGAATTAGGCGGAATATAATTCAGAGTGTTTTGATTTATTGTTTCGGCAGAAGCTTAAGGCTCTCTCTCGTGGTGTACATTCTTCCATCATTCGTCTACCTTATCAAAGTATTATTCGCTCGTGGTGCGCGAGCAACCCATCACCAAAGGACATTATTCTGCGATGTTTTACATTTGGAATCCAGAGAACCGATTCAGTGCTACCCGGGATTCGCGTCGTTAAAATGCTCTGAAGAGTTCATCAAACCCGTAGGGAATGGCCAACGCATGCAAAAACATTAAAATTTCAGAGTTGAAACTGAGAATCATTCAATAAAATATGATTCCTTGCATATGCATGTTTTACGGCTGGTTTGAACTGCGATGATGTCACACACAAATAACGGCGACTCCGACACTAATGAGTGTACGTACCCTCGAATAATTTTCCGTTTTCAAAATTAATATATTCACTTTTTGATCGATTATGCCTTGCGCCTTGTTTTGTGAGCCATCGGCTCACGTAAGCAAATACATTCGCAATTTTCTCCTCATTTTCTGTCCACGAACGCGACCGTAACGAATCACAAATGAATCACGGAATGTATGGTTCCAATGTACCCGCACGTAAAACTTGTACGTATCGGTGAGCGTGGTAAAAGAATATGCCGCTATCCTAAAGGAAAAATAGCTGCTATTAGAATTAAAATTTCTTCATCGTTAACGAATAAATAAAGTGCTGTGTGGTCTCCCGATAGCCTTGCGGGCAAAGCGTTTGCCTTTGATGATTAGCCCAGGTTCGATTCCTGGTGGGGACCCATTTGTGAAATGACCTCAGCTGTGGAAGCTCTTTAAACTTATCATTCCCAGACATGCATGATTTAAATGCGCCTCAATAGATGGCAAACGTGCTCCCATATACGTTCTCCACTAACTGACAGACGGCGCGGGCATATGGAGTTTTCGAAATACTCGTACGACCACTACTTTTTGGCTATTTTGCCAATGTTTTAGCCTTTATTAGTAAACTTTTCAGCTAGTATTTCAGAACTCGCCGTGCTTGTGTTTGCCTGGGTAACGAACCCACATTATTTTCTTTACAGCTTTTACTACGACAGAGCGAATATGCCATTTTTGGGTTCGTTTCCTGTATCTCTCCGGCAGCCAATTTAGAACAGTCTCAAATTCGTTTTTATCATTCTAAGTATTAAGTATCACAAGCCTGGTATAAGAGAGAGTTATCTAAGTTATGTATCGTATGCATATCTTAGATAAGATTCAATTGAGTTAAATTTCAGAGTTGAACTCCTGTTACTAAATAAATTATCTTAATAGGAGTTCCATTATTTAATAATTCGTTTTTATCAGATATGTCAATTCATTATGAATTATGATGAGTAAATGTAACAACTGGTACACTTAATTAGATCTGAATTAATATTCGGAATCGGAACAAGAAAGAACACACGTTTTTAATTAGTTGTGTGCTTATATTTATCTCGGTATCAATTGAGTATTTCAGGCTTAAAGAGTCTGTGAATGTTTTATTTCTTTAATCGACTCAATGCTGTACACACAAATGTCTGTAAACATCTCAGAACAGAACAGTATATTTCAATCAAGATCGTGAAAATAAAATAAGTATTAAGGAGGAGGGTAAATAACTATGCACGGAAAGCCGTGCGGCAGAATCCAAAGCATAAGCAGGTGTGATAAACAGCGACACGAATAGAATAGAATACGTCTTTATTCAGGACGAGATTTAGACTTAAAAGACTCCTCTTACATCTAACCCTTCGTTATTTTAAAGGCGGGTAATGATAGAGAAGTAAATAGCGATGAAAAAGAGAAAAGAAGGAAATTACAAAGCAGATTAATAAAATGCCTAGGTCAACTACTTCGAAAAAAATGGTCTATTGCAAAAGAACGCCCACAAGAAGAGGGGTGCTAAAAACCTACGAAAGCAACAGTTATTGATATATAAAATTTAAATAAATAATTAAAAGTAAATTATTTTCTGTAGCCTGAAATGAAAAAAAATAACAATAAAAACAAGAAAGCGGGCATTGGCGTGGCAAAGTTCCGAAACTAGAAGACACTGAAGAATTACATAGTACTTGTATACATATGTATGTATAATTACATACTTGTACTTGAAAATAAGTATTATTTTAAGTGTAAAGGATATCCTGAAGACTGCATTGAACATCCTTACTTTATCTGGAACTCGCATTGGTCATTATGTAGCCATTTCGCTCTTGATTGGAACGCGAAAAGAATCAGGAAAATGAATGACTAAACCAGTCATTTAATTGACTAATCTTTCCCACCTGGCATGTTATGAAAATGCTGCGGTGATATAAAAATAGTTCTACCGGTTTAGAAACCCAAAGCAGCCCAAAGGCGGCTATCTGAATGTAACTTTATACGAGGACACAAATCTAGAAAAAAACTTTCTTGACGTGATTAGTATGAGTCATAAATCAAATGGTACGCAAGATAAGCATCAGTTTAGCTTTATTGTAATAGATAATTTAAAAAATCCAATTCTTTCTAACACCGATGATCTCACCCATCATGTTTTCATTAGTGTGAAGACGAGCGCGACCTGCATCTTTTCTAAGAGCAATCACGCCCACGGCGTAGGCGAGACAGTCTTCCTCATGAATCACGACGAATGAAAAGCCGGAGATTCCATAGTGCACGCGCCTGGGTCCAGCATCCTTAACGAGCGGAATTGAAAACAGTGCAGGGCACGAACTCATCTGTTGAACATCGCCTTTCTAGCGGAATCACCACCGTCTTTTGTTTAGCCAACCTTAAAAGAACGGAGTTCGTTGACTCCGAAATATTTTCTTTTCATCTCACCCGATTCCTCTCCTTAAAAATTAAAAGCGAGGCTGAATTTTCCTCTCCTGTTAAACACCGGGCGGGGAGCAAAAGAGCCGGTTGGGAAAACAAGACACTCCTTGAAAGTGTCTTCTGGGACATTTAATCTAGGATCTTCGTTGACAACGCTACCGCGCTCTCTTCCTTACCCACAATGCCTCTCTTCCGTTCCTCAAGACGTCTGCTCGGAGCCTTCTAAGACTCTCCAATTCCTCGCAGTCGCAGGAAGGAAGCCGCAAAGTTCTATCGATTGCAACCACAAAATCGCTACAACTGAAGCGAACCTTGTGAGGAATATTGCGCGCGCCGCTTTTGTTATTTTAGAGATTAATACGAGTGGGAATTTTGGTGTAAAGATCTTCGCCTTCTCTGTCAGCAGATGTTCATTTTCTAGTCGCGACGATGGAGTCATCTGATGACTGAACTTACGAAACCGGTTAACAGATGTCTCCTCTTCTTGTATATGAGTACCACACTGTATGGTGCTAGAACACGCAATATTCTCAGTTGTCGTTAGCGAAGCTGTTAACTGTTCCGTAATTGTTTTGACGTACGTTGATGGGATTGAAATTACTTGACCTAAAATAAGCTCATAAATAGAGCGCAGGGGCAATTCCTTCGTGTACTTAATTGGCGACGCATTTAACACAAATTGACATCATGCTATATTATCAATTAGTTTCTTTCGTTCAATCTTTGCAGGTGTTAGTTTAAAAAAATATATGCCCATCACATGCCTAATATAAGTAAGAAGAAAATATTTTGCTTACATTCATAAATATTACATATTTCATACATAAAATAATTCATCGCTCATTAACTTGGGGAAAAGGTGGGGTTACATAAAAATATTTAATTATTGACTGAAATTCTAGAAATCTTTTACAACACGAAGCGACGAAACCATGATCATCGTTTGAAATTTATATAGTGGTAAGAGCTAAACTTTGATTTTTTTCTCACTTCAATAGCAAAATGTTTTATCGCTAGTAACATTTGAAAGGCAAAATATTTTTGTAAAACAAAACGTAACTCATGAAACATTTTTGACATTTCGGCTCTTGAGAAATGTGAGGGATATGGAAGTTCAGTAATATGTGTAGGAGACATCGCACTCATTAATTAACAGAGGAGAGCTTCTTTCCTAAAGGGTAGTTCTCTATAAACTTGTGCAAAGCGATTGATGTAGGGACAGAAGTCTTTCGCTAAACATTTTTTATCGATAATTCCTATTTAACCCCAAAAATTCACTCTCTCGGCTTGATCATAGTTTTCTTTCAAGACTCTGGTTCTCTGTCAATTTTTTAGTATATCTCTCGCAAATTAGATTCAGTGAAATCTGCTCTAACACACATATTATGAAAATTGTCAGAAATTTCCATTAGAGATGGACATCTATAATGCTGTTAAGAAAAAAATCTAATGGGAATACAAATTGCTGTGCTGTTAGTGGCGGAGGGGTTTCCAATCGGATTACCGTCCTTTTACTGGGGCGTTGAAACTCTTATTGATTCCTACGGTGAAGGGAAGAAAGACTGTAGAATGGAAAGAATTCCTATGATAGAAGAAGCTTTTCACGCATTTTCAGGGATTTGTAGTCTCAGGAAAAATCTTTCAGAAAAATAGAAGTTAAGCCAAAAAGAAACGAAATAAAAAAGGGCATCTGTGATTGGAATGAAAGAGACTCATGCGATGAAAAGATATACTGAATTTAGCTAAGCGTTGTGAATCGATTGGTCCCTCGATGAAGAGGAGATAAATAACAATAAGAGAAAGAAATTGGCTAAGAAAAATCTTCAGATATAATTTCAGAAAGAAAAAGCGAACGGTGTTATCGTCAGCTTTGAAATGGTATTCTCTTTTTGGATTTAATCGGCTTAGTAGTACTCATTGTATGCATCATATCAGGACAAGAGTTGATTCGCAAATGTAACGCGAAAGTTTTCAATTTAGTGGAAATGTATTTGAGGGGATACTCATACTTCGAGAGACCCAATAGATACCAAAGAGAGTAAGATGGTCTTTTAAGGATGAAACGGCAATGAACAATGAATGTACAATCTATCTTCATTTATGCGTTGTCTATGTTCTAAAAATCTGACGAATTCTGAATAAAAATTCAAATTTAAATCTTTCGAGGGAGAAATAAATTGCTTCCATGATTATGGATATTGACACAGAGTTTTTTCTGCTCTTTATTCTTTTCAGCAAACTTTTTGTACAATAATCATTTTCGTTGATGTTTAAAAGCTTACTGTTGATGAACGTAGGAGTAAATTTAATGATATTTATCTTTCCTTTTTTTTGATCAATCGATTATATAAATAAATAAATAAAAACGTCTTTATTGGGCGAAATTGGGACTAAAGAGTCCCATCTTCCATTTAACCCTTGGCATAAAGTAAGGGAAAAGGAACGAAAGCACAGAAAAGAAGGAAAGAAAGAATGCTTTTGTGGAGGAGTAAAAAACTGTGATATTTTATGCACAGAAAAAGTATCTCCACAGCAGGAAAACACCCACGAAGAGAAGGGGGATGTGAAAAACCTGCGACATATATAGGAAAGAGTGATAAAGAATAGATTGCATCATAAGTGGTAGAAATTGAATAGAAGATTGTAAAGTTTGTAATACATAGCAGAAACATCATTGTCAATAAAAGGTTACATAACAGTTAATATATACAAATTAATTCACTATACGGAATATCAGAAATTGATCCTTGTCATATATACGGATACATATATGTGTATGTATAACATATCAGTAATCATATCATATAAGTTAGAATGACAAAAAATACAAAAAAAAGCGTATTAAGTTACAAAAATTATTAATAATTACAAATTAAAGACATTATAGGCATTAAATCATTAAATATTTAAGATCATTAAACCTCATTAAACATTAAAGGTCATTATATAAGGATATGTTAAGGCATATCCTGAGATACTTAATACATTCATGAAAAATGGCAATTTTAAACGAAGAAAGAACTTTATATGCTTGTATTTAGGATCAGCGTTTGTAAGAATACTATTTATCACTGAAGTAAGCTGATAATTAAAGGACTAATTTAAATTTCTAAAATTCTATGAAAAGATAAACTCGATTTAATATGTCATGTGACCCGAACTCAGGTCTCACAATAACGCGATTAATTCATTGTATATGAGGTAAATCGTAAATTAATTTCATAGGCCTAGTATAATGAGCTTGCAGCTTCAATTCACCATAGGGTTGACACAATTTATGTTGATTGTGATAAGAGCTAGAAGTTAATTATTTTCTCCAAGCTTCTATATAGCTGCGTTCTCCATTAAATGTCAAGAATACTGATTTTCTAAGAATTTATTGTATGAACCGTATACGTAAAACAATAAGACCACGGGTAAAAACTACAGAAATAAATATTTCCTCTGTAAAAAACTCACGAAGGGAAGGGGGCCACTAAAAATGAACGAAATGTATAAAAAATACAACAGAGGAGAGAGCCCAAAACAGTGTGTGTTATAAAATTACAAAAGCTCTCAAAATATACTATATATATCTGAGCAAAAAGACTCATTATCTAGACGCTGAAAATCGTTTAATAATAAACTAGAAATTAACTTAGCATTGAAAAAACCACGAACAATAGGATCTAAACGAAATTACTCCATAGTACAATTGGATATCAATATAAATGTCTTCTTTTTATATTTACATTAGTTAGGTTCGATGTTATATGTAATTATGATGCTACCGATACAAAAATAAGTAAGTGATAGAACAAGTAGTAAATGAAAGAACCTCGCAAGACTACGTAGCTACCGGAGACGGATGTATAAACCGGGGATGTAAGAAAGAGTAACACCAAAACGAAGAACTGAAAGGATGAAACAACGGGTAGATGGATGGATAGGGGCTTTCACTCCCGAAGGATTTTTGACCGAAAAATCACAAACAATCACAGCCTTTCTCCCTCCGCTTCGGAAACCCATTTCTCCCCCGAGATTTCCCGCACTGGAATGGGAGAGGAAACCTCGGCGAAGACGGGTTCAATCGTCATTCCCCACCCCTCGCACCCCTTTCACTCCCACAGAAGACCTTTAACCCCTCCCCTATCAAGGTCCCACGGTGAACCCACCTAAGCCCCACCAATTCTATCCATTCCCACGTTATTTTCACCCCATTTCGTCCGGCGTAAGAACCCTCTTTTCTGACTTCTCTCTTTTTTCCTTCTCATTCTGACCAACCCTCTCCCTATCCCTGGAACTGCGTATTCCCTGATGGCTCTCTCCCTACCATTTCGCATTACCTCCCCAGAGGGAGGGAAAAGTACCCGCGGCAAATGCTCTTCGACTCACGGATCTCTTAGGTTTTTTTCGGCTCCATCATCAAGTTTCCGGGGCTGCAATTCATATCCAAAGGAAGGGAAGCGGTTTTTTATGAAGCGAATTCTTTTTGGGAGTTTTCGGGCAGTGGAACAGGATTCTACTTTTGTTTGAAGGAGGAGCTTAGCATATTCAAATAGCGATATTCACCTCCTTTATGCCCCTTGTCCTCATATTGCGTTAAGATATGTACGTAAATTAAAGTTGGAGAGAAAATTATGCTTGACATCGCAATCCAGAGCTTCCCAAAATATTTTTTCCCTCCAAAGCTGTTCCGAATTGACTTAAACTCTTAGCATGCAAAATCAATTTCGGCTTATGTCGAGAAATAAATAATTGATATCAATTAAGTTAAATAAATCTAAGTTCAAGTAAATAGTAACTTTATGAAGTAAATGATCAAGGGTGTTCCCTTTTTTGACTATGATGCAACCTTTTGTAGAAGGGATTACACGTTTCTTGAGGCTTAATTACACTGGAAGAGTTTACTAGCAGTTCGCCGGACAGAAAACTAGTGCGCTAGTGAACGAAAACCAGTTACACTCAATTAGCTTTCTCACTCACTAGGATACTGTATCCACTAAAACTACGGTCATATTTCACTAGAAAGTGTATCGAAAAGGGCGAGTTTACTATCAAGAGAGTAAAAACGCAAGCGAGTTGCGAGTAATGTAGACTATTGATCGGTCATGCTCACTATAGTAGAGCGAACTGCTAGTTTATTATAGCAAACATTATCACACAGAGAGAACTAGCAGCGAGTAGATTGGCAGGCAATTATTTGGTAAATTCTGCGACTGCAATTGAAGCCTTATACCAAGAGAGCTACGGTGGCTGAAACGAAGCTCCTGATATCAAACTTGCTACTAAGGTAAATTCATAGCAATCTACATAGCGTCCAGTACCCCAATAGAATGGCCTCTAACAGAGACCATGATACATTTCAGCACATTTTTAGGTTTGGGTATACTACCTCTATTTCTTCTAAGAATCATGATGAGCAAATCAATCAATCAATTAGGATTGGCACTGCTCAAAGAAACTTTCATCTAGCAATACCTATGATGCCCGCTCAGGTGATTATGATGTCACGTATCGAAAACCGGGTCGTATTGTATCCCATTTTTTGTGGTTTTCATAAAGAAGTCTTCCTAGTCTACTTGTTCCTTGCTGTCATAGAACACCAACAAGTAAAGACCAATACAACCAGTAAAACAGTATCAAAATGATTCAGTGAAATTAATTCGATACTGAATTTTCATATTGAATTACATCGATGTATTATTTTTATTATTAATTATACTGTTCAGTTGCAGTATTTTTGAAAGCGCATCGACAGCTAACGTCATTTTCCACTTGATCCCCCACTGAGTGTCAAACTCGGAAGCACTTTCATCAAAATTGAACGCGTTACCCACATGAATCTCCGGAGGCTGATTTTTATTTATATTTTCATACTAAATATTGATGAATGACCTGGAGGCAGGGAGTATATTTCAGCAAATACAATGACACTACAAACATTGTAAGTATATTGAGGTACATGAATCATATGAGTTCTATGAATTTAAGGAGAACAATTGTTATCTGCCAGGAATTTGCTCTGAAAAGTAGGGCAAACTCTCGGAAACCCTTCTTCAGCCAGTACTCATAATACTCTTGAAAAAATGGACAATAATGTATAAATTAGTAAAAGCACATTATCAGAGCCAATTGTGGTTAAAACAACCAATGGTCCATGCATATACAATACTTTAAATTTATCCTCAGTTTATCACCCCATTCCCTAAATTCCGCTCCGTACATTAATCAACTACGGATTTTCAAATAGCAAAACTTGCATAGTGATGAAGGAATAGAGAACAAAATAGAAAGTATAATAACATTAAAATCAATTTTTATTGTATTTTTAGCTAGTTATATTTTCGGTCCGGTCCTTTTTTCATGACCTTTATTGTCTATCTCCATAATTGATTTATTGAAATATTTCTACACAAATCTGGATTTTAAACTTATTTTCATAGAGAAAGTTGGAATAAATTACCTTAATCCAACGAAAGGAAACTAAACGAAATCGCCGAGCAGTAACAGTAAGTAATTAGTCTAATGAGTATGTAAGTGTGCTATACGGATCAGGGGTGAGATCTCCTACTAAAGTTTCATTTCGAAACATAACTTTCATTTCAGCGTCTTGGTTTATATCTCTGTTAATTATCTAGAAACGTAGAACCCCGAGTGAATCTTATTTCGTCTAATTTCTTTATCTCCGAATGTATACACCTTACTCTCTTTACGCCCCCTAAAACATTTCCGTATGATACATCAAGGCTGTGCTTCAACTGTGGCGGAAGGGCATAGTAATCTCTTGGGTCCAATGTTCTTGCGCTTTACGTCGTATCTCTTAAGGTATACTACGCTTCCAGCATCTCTTTTATCCTCATTTTACCTTTCGCTGAAATGAAGTTCGGGACCCTGGAATTCTTGCCGCGTAGATGTGAACCCTCGTAATCTTTATCATTCATCACGAAATACCTCTCGGCAAATCTTCCCTTCAGCGAGCACTACACTTAACAATTGCGAATCTTTCCGGAATACCAGTGCCTCAACCCCACGGGAGGGACTTTTTCCTAACAATTTTATGAACTTTGGAACTCGCTATTTCGTATTAATGCAGTCCAACCTTGATTTGCGAGCTCAATTCTATCCCAACCGCAAACCGTATCTCGAAACATACATTGGAATCCGATATTCCATTCCCAATTGAAAATTTCATTCAGAAGAAGCATTCAGTATTTCGATAAATTTATTTCGATATTCCTTAAATGAAGTACAAAATATTGGGAATAATTGGGACTGATGCCACATCGGGAACCCATTAACTGTACAGCCAGGCTATGAAGTAGCTTAATTATTACTAACACGGTCCATGAGTATGGAATACAAAGTAACGGTTTGAAACTATTTATTGGATATAACAACAATTTATTAATATAACTATTTATTGATACTAATGATATTAAATTGATACAATGCTATTATTGTTTTACCTATCAAACGTGGCTTTCCATAGGTTTATGAACCTAAGTTTTGGATCAAGTGATGGTCTAAAACGTTGTTCCTTAACGTATTTTGTTCTCAAGAACTCTTTTGACAGTTTTTTTAAGTCGCGGGCTCTCGGTTTAAAGCTTAGCTTTTGCGTTAATAGTAGTTTACCATTATTAGGTGCCTTATAGGTTACTTTTACTTTATCTTGAGTAACGATTCTGTGAAGTTTATACAAAACTTTAATTTTAATCCTGGTATGATTTTAAAGTGTAACCGTGTGTATATTTTTATTTGAATATGTTTAACTATACTTAAAGTAACCGTTATTCTAAAATGACAGTGAGATTTTCTAAGCAGGAAATTGCGACCTCATAAAGGCACCGCCCATAGAAATCGATGGAAAGGAGGACCCCCTTAAGGTGAACATGAGGAAAAATTTGAAAGTATATATCGCACATTAATATGTGCGCCTACAAATTCTCCCAAGGAATAACGAAGATGAAAAAGTCTAACTGGACCGGGACTAGAACCCCGATCTTCCTCTTTCCGGGTGACTGTTCTAACCAATTGATCTACCTTACGAGTAATATCGATTACCGTGCGACCATTATTTTCAATTGAGGTTTCATATCTGTCACTAAATTTTAGAGGCATCACAGCTGTTAATTACTTGCTTTGACGGAGTACCTGGAATATAGTAGACAGCAGAGGACGTAGTAATCGCAACAGTAGCAATTCCGTCACAATATTTCACGAAGATATACATCGTGAGCGGGTAGAAGAAGCAAGCGGAACGATCGATTTTCGCACACCGCCAGCGTGCATACAGTGACGCGAAACTTCCACGTGCGATAACGACAGCTTCCCTCCATTAAATAATGATCGCCTCCGCTGGGCGACAGTGCTTTTTAAATGGAAATGGAATTGTTTGCCGCTGAAATCCCAATAAACTCGCCGAGTGAAAACTAGTCGGACGTTTGTCACCAACATCCCCGGACGTGTATGAATAACGGCGCGGGAAAGGGATCTATCAGAAACGGAATAATTGCGGAAGTTTTGCGCAGTGTTTTTTTCGCCCGTCCGCGCTTTGATGTTCCGCGGATGATTCCTGGGCATTTTCCAACGTCGGGTTGAAAATTTAATACTCGCTAGCGCACCCGTAAACAAAAACACTTCGCTCATCATTGAAAAAATCTCCGGCGAGCTAAACGTGGTTTAGCCCCGAGGAGGAAAATGAAAATCACACTCCGGTTCTCATCGGAACCACATATTCGAAAGGAATAAAAAGATCATAATCCCATAATTTCGGCGGATGCCAAAGCAAGAAAAATAATTCTCTATCGAGCTGCACGGAAGCGGGAAAATAACAGCCGCGACACGTGGAAAAGAAACAAAGCGGAGTCCCCAAAAAAATGTAAATATCGTATCGCTTCTGCGGAAATTTTCCATCTCCACTTTTTTCCTCGTGTTTTTGCCCTTCTAGAGGAATTTCCGTATGAAAATAGCAAAAAGTCCACAAAGTGGACATATTTGAGACTCGTGCCTCTTCTTTCATCGAAATTTTTCCTAATGAAAAATTAAGCGAGAGAGCGTTTGGCGGTTGACCAAAAAAGAGGGTATTAATTTTTTGGTTAAGATGTCCATATCCGCAATGTCCGTACTTAGGAAACATATTACCCTTTAGAAAAATGACCATTAGATAGGGAGTGTAAAAATTTTCGGTGGCTACTGACATAGCAAACAAATCATAAAAATAAGCTCAATTAAATAAGAAATATTAAATATGTTTTAAGGCTACGTCCCGGTTCTACCTACTTCAAATTTTGATGTGTCCTGGTTTTTTAGAGTCGGAATGAGGTTACCCATTTTAAGAATAAAACACGTTGTACTGTCTACTTCTTGGTCGAAATTAATGAAAGAATAATGGAAATAATAGACACTGGGGATCGATGAAAAGGCGAGGTATCGGAGTTGCCGGGAAAATGGGGTTTTATAGCGCGCCAAACGCCCCATTCGACCGCGCCGAACAATCGTGAGCTTTCCCTCAGTGCCCTATCAGACCGGCAGATCGGTATCCTCTAATAAATTAGACTCGGTCGTATAATTATATTCTTTATCGGGTGTACGGGAGGCGGGCGGATGGGAGGTGAAGAGGACGGGGTTGATTCAGGTATCGCGCCCATTTCATCAACCAACAACAAGGGTGTGGTGAAAGGAAGGATATGGTGGTAGTTATAGGGAATGGATGACCGCAGATGGGGTTGGGAGTGGATGTAAAGGGGGATGTTGATGATCAGGACGGCGTTTATGTAATATTTAGTGTGCCCTACTCTGTGCTTCCGACTTTTGACCGGAAGATATGCGGTGAGAATGGGGCAGATTGAAGGAGTGTACGGGGATGGATATATTAACGAGAAGCTGAAGTGAATTAAGGAGGGACCTTTGTTAATAAGAGTGGATGAAAGAAGCTGCGATATGGTTGGGAGAAATGAGGATAGGTGAATAGAAAGGTGGATTCTGAGGAAATTATAACCGTGGGCGGTTATCTGTCTAACAGAAAAGAGAAGTGATTTACAGTGCGCAGAGGTAATCTAACCTGTTTTGGGCATAATATTACACACTTTAAGCTGGCCAACTGTGGTTTAGAAAATGTTTCAAGCAAGTTTATTAATTTTTCACTTCATAAGCACAGTTTGAGAAAGAAGACCCCTCGTTAAATCTAGAAATTTTCTTCTGAGAATGAAATGAAAGCAAAGACTTAGTACTTTTCCACACTAAAATTTATTCTGCTGCGACCGGTTTCGTAAGATTACTTATATCTTCTGGCCAGAAGATGTAAGTAATCTTACGAAACCGGTCGAAGCAGAATGAATTTTAGTGTGGAAAAGTACTAAGTCTTTGCTTCCATCGCATTATGGCTTTCCACGAAGTCACGCCTAACAATATCGATTTTATTCTGAGAATGAATGCACACATACTACTTTCATTCATTATGGCTCCACTACGATTGCACCAATAAATGCACAAGACTTTCAGTTGGACGAAAATCATTTATAAACTACCGCTATACCCTGTTTGCTGTTCCGTCCATTAAAATGCTTATGTATATATTATGATATAATTGTTTACATATGTAAATAATGTGTCGGTACCATTCTGTCTACTTTTCAGATGTGATTAAACCTGCCCTTTCCTTAACATTTTGTTAAATTTCAATAGGTTTCGCAGAATTTCCACAACCGATTCTTGCCGGAATTTTCCTGCTGCTGTAATTTTTTTTCATAGTGCAAACTTAGGTTTTTAAAACCACTAAGTTGTTCTTTTCTGTGCACTTGCTTAGTACCATTTTTCAAGCTATCTTTTAAATCTTATATGATGAAAGGTTAGGTGTACGAAGATGCTGGATAATCTCAACCTACCCCGTATAGTCTCATCATTATTATTATACTATTATAACTGAATCAGCGAGAGAAGCAAACTAAAATATACAACAGCATTGAGGTCAGAAAATTTGGATATGAAACTGTACTGAAGCAAAGGTTGTTATCTGTCTCATTAAGATGAAATTAAAAAACAGTTAAGTAGAACTTCAAAAACAAAATCATGCTTAAAAAATGGTATACAATTTAGGAAAAAGAAAAAAAAGTACTTGAAAAATGAGCTGACTGACGCGAATAACAACAAAAATACGAGTGAAAGAAAAACAGGTGGAAACATCGGTCGAACAAGAATAATAAGAATAAATACAATGGAATATTCCAGGAACGCATTTGCGGGAGCTGCGTCTCGGAAAAATGAAAAATAAACAAAAGAATAAAAAATGACTAAAAAATACAAACATTGCGGAACCGAAAAATGCGATTATCAGGTAATTTATTCCCTCTTCCATACACCAATGTCTCACATCCTTATATTTGTACGACAAAATAAAGAAATATTATACCCATGTCTCAATTTAGATAAACACAACCTGCGTGACCCGAAATTTCTGTACAGAGTCCAAGAATTTGTTTACATTTTATCCTAGCGGCAGTTTACCGTTTTCCTCCTAATTCCAGTATTAGAAATTATTGCTCGGTGCGCTCCTTGACGCGATGAAAATTTGATAATGATAAGAATGCTTGAAAGGTATAATCATCGGGAAAAAAATTCAAAGCAAATTTTCCTTTGAGGAAGGGAAACTATGAATCAATATTCATTGCATACGTACCTGTTAGTTTTATTTTTAACGGTAAGAAAGGTATTTCGGAATTCTCGTTCATTAATTCGACGCCTGAAGAAAAGCCAACCAAAGCACAGGTAAGAATTGCGGGCTGCTGAGAACGGGGCGTGGAGGTAGCTTTCGTGTATCACAGATCGGTGTTTCCTAACCAGTGGAGGTGTATCATGGAGGAGAAGTCTCGTGAGAACTACGAACCTGTAAGACGGGCAGGTTGATTACGTTTTACGTCATTAGTTTTGCTTTACATTTTATTAAAATTTTGCGTAATTGCAAATAAATGTGCCGTAATTTTCATTGTTATTCATCAGGAAACTAAGTATTTAGAAAATTTTACATTACGTCATCCAGTAAAACGAACTCTTTGCACATTGGTGAGGAGTATTTGACTCGAGAACAAGGCATGTAGGACTTGAAACCATAAAGTTTCAGACACTTTTATATACCACAGGATAGGACAAGAGTAGGTTGAACTTACATACCAGATTACATAGTACTTAAATTATTCTGCTGCGATCATTTATAACCGTAGGATCTTTTACCTAAACATTTTATCCGGATCAAAGCAATTGACTGGGGATTTCAATTGGCCTTTTATCATGGTATGATCAAACGGAAACCCCGAATTCGAAAGAAACGAGTGTTGTTATCGTTTCTGCACCACCTTTCTAGTCGCAGCGTCATAATGCCCATTAAAAGTTGTAGCTGCACTGATCACAAATTAATAGGTCCCAAACAAATTACAATAATGTACTGTTCGCCAGCAGTTTGACTGTAATTCAAGTTTGTGATCTTTCCAACTCTCGCTAGTACCTTTCACGACACAGCTGTAACATACTATCGAAGTGTCTAAATTATCTAAATTATAATTGGTAACACAAATCAAGTTTTATGCTTGCTAATTTACGATTATGATTAGTATAGATACTATAAGATATTTAAGATCGTAATATTTAAAATCACTGTAAATGTATAAGTTTTTATGTATGGTAAATTTTAGAACAAGATAATTCGCTGTAGTAGGAATGGCTTAATACTGAATTGGAATCGAACAAATATCTTTTCTATGATTTTGCGAAGTACCTCACTCCCTTGTCTATTTATCCAAAACTATTTGCAGGAATTAATGTATGAGTATAGCACATAACCAACTTTTCGTCTGATGAACGATATCAAACATTTACCTGATTTGGCTGGAAAAATTTACATAACTAAAAATCTGCATTGCGATAAACTTGAAACGTTGATGAAACCATTCTTTATCTCGACTGTGCGATTTAACACCGTATTACTATCAAGGGTAGTAAATATGCATGTATGCATGAAAAATCCTTCAGATGTCTTTCTTTTTTCCAGTCCTGTTGCAGACGAAAGAAATTGAGACGACTGATTTATAGGTATTTTTTGAGAGTACTTCACTGAAGTTAATTAACTGGTCAACATCGCCGACATTTCATTCCATTTCATTTTGCTTTTATTTTCCCTGGAATGAAACAACTGGTAGTACCCGAACTTTCATGCCAGTTGGCGCGACACGTTTGCCAATTCCTCCAGTTAATTCAAGTCTAATCTCTTTCGACGAACGTCGAGGGATAACGGGCATGGATTATTTTTCATTAATCTGTGATGGTGTAAACCTGATATTCGTAATTTATTGTGTAGAAATTGATGCATATTCGATTCATTGCATTGTTGTCTCTTGTAAAGTGAGATAGATACATTTCGTTGCGGGTTTAAATTTCTCATCAGCATATTCGAAGATATGTGACTCCCGTAACTAGTTTTTTTCTCCAAACCAGTTTACTATTTACAACTGAACCAATTCAGTTTTGCCAAACCATATACAACCATATACAAGAATCAGTTGGAATGTTGCCTGATTGGAATTAAAGTAGAATCAAAATATTTTCACTGTGAAATCCTACCGGTATAGTTAACTTAAAAGAGTTTTAATTTTTTTAGAGCCATACTTTTATTGAAAATAAGCCTTTTCAATGGATAGAAATAAAAGCCTATCAATAAATGATGAAGAAATGAACATCAAATTACAAAAAGAAATTATGAAATTCCCTGTCCTTTGACTGTATGATCCTTAAAGATCAAATTCCTCTCAACTGTTATACACTAATAAAAGATAAATTTAATTGTAATCAATGCAAACATCTTGTATTCACGATCCATGATAACAGCCGTAACAGCTGGTAAATGACAACCTTCGCGCTATCTCGAATACATTAAGATTGCAGGATTTGTAAGTAATTTGAAGCTACTACATTTTGATAAGAAACTATTCCAATTTTGAAGTTCATCGTTATGTCTAAGTTAGTTTCACATACTTGGAGTTGAAAACTAAAGTACGTTCTTCTCGTTCATGAAGCATAATCGCGGCAGTAGAACAGCAAGGGTTTGGATTGTAAAATAAAAAAAGAAATTCTCTTACTTTTAGCAGATATATGTTTCGATAAAATTAATTTTTAAAATCGAATTAGAAGTCATGAAATCGATATTTCATCAAATGGGATTAATCATCAATTTTTTGATGGAAACAACACGAATAAAATACAGAAAATACAAACTGGCCGTAATTCGGACCTCCTTTACATTTAATAATACTAAATACGCATTCAACAGAAAGTGCATATACCTTATATTGTTTCATCCAAACGTATTTTGTGGTCAGGTGTTGTTTTTTAAAAACCCTTTTGCAAATTAATCACCTTCACTTTTCCACAAAAGCTCTGGGTTTTAGAACTCCTCGATTTAAATGACTTAAATTGATAAGTATTTATTTTTATTCTATAATTAAATTTATTAGGATTTTTATACATTAATTTTACTCTTTTATGAATTCAGATGCCCATATCAGTGCAAAATTTATATTACAACCATATTTTGGAATATTTTCCCAGAATGAACGATCCTTCAATTCCCAACGTTTCGTTTCCCTGAAAACATAACGTACAAACAAATCACACGTTTCTTCCATTAGTTTATTGACTTTACCACTCGTTTCTCTTTGCGTAGCGAGTGCTTCCTGTACAATGTTTCTCTAGCAGATGTTTCCCTCTAGAACTACTCTTTTGCGTTTCGATACCATTTTTAGTTGGACAAGTCAAACATAATTGGCTATTGAGGAGATTTTCCAAAAGGAAAAAAAGCAAAGAAATTTAAAGCAAGAAATATCAGTTTGCAGGATCTTTCTTTTTTGACGCAGCATTACAGCAAATCAAACGGGAAAACTTGCTCGCTAAGTATTGTAGTTAGGCGAAATAAGAAGAACAGTATCCGTGCACCAACTTAAAAGACCGATCTTCAGCTTTTTATTTTCCACGTGAATTAACGAGCGCCTCCTTTGTAGCAAACTTTTTAGATATGTCTGGTCCGGAAAGGAATTAATCACGATCCCTGGATTTAATCCGTCGAGGCTCAACATGCTCTTCGGGCGACATCTTTCGGAGCACATCAATAATTCAAACCCCGCTCCGAAGTGCCGAAAAAAAGGCCAAAAACCGCTTAGTTATCGCGGCGAGGCGTGCGGAGTGGAGATATGTGGCGGAATTGGACGGGAAAGTTGCCAGCGGCCCTACTTTTAATTGGCCGCCTATCAATATTCAAACAAGCCCATTTATGTTAGATCTCGTGTCGACCTCATTGCTCTCGGAATTAGTTAAACGGCGCCACTTTCTGATTGGCCAAACGATGTCGCTGATTGCCTCAATCACGTTCTATGCAAATTTTTACCCCTCGCGCAGAAAATAAAGCAGTCACCTTCGGGATTCATGCGTCCCTTTGCCTTTTCAATTTGGGCTTTTGGGAACCTCCTTTCACTTCCACCAGCCCTTGCGAAGATTGCTTGAGGAATGCCGATTCCCCGAATAGAGGGGGCATTTCAAATTTCGATGAGGGCTTACCTTTTTGATTAATTTACATTGCTTAAAAAGTAATATAGCCTAAAGATACCCAGGTCACTGGAAAATAACTTGGCTTACGGATATCCTACCTGAAGTAGAAATTATGTTTTTTTTTCTCGTAGGGTCCCTCAAAATAATGGAGATGCAGTGTGTTCGATCTGTACTTAACCAAAATAATCAGGGCCTGCTTGAAACGGTGCGTGAAGGAGACAGTCACCCTAGCGTACAAAAATGGGTGGGATGGCTCAATGCTGTTTGCGACTAGACCGTAGAATACTTTTGATCGACTTAAAAATAATAACTATACATCAGACTATAACAGGGATGCATTGTTAAACGAGAAAACTCGTGGAGTTCAATTACTATAGCTGAGGTCGCCCGTATTTCGCTCGTAGGCTCCCACCGGGAGTTGAACTCGGGACAGCTTTCATTGAAGTTAAACGCGTTATCCACTAGGCTATCATGGAGTCTAAAAAGGGCTAAGTAGTGAAATATACTGTTCCAGGTGTGGAGTGGTGGGATTCTTTCATTGTTCTCAGAAGTAAAATTCTATGGTAAATTCCAAATTAACTGTAAAGGACGACGGGTTTCGTCGCTGTGTGACATAATTAAGTACTCTGAACACTTTCAGATGTGTTGGTTGTCATAAAAGAATGGGAAGGAGTGGTCAGAGCGTTAAAAAGGTTGGAAAAGATGAGAGTTACAAAGTAAGATACAAACTTTTGAAAATTAACTAAGGATTCAGTACCTTCAGTTGGATTAATTGTCGTGAAAAAGGATGCAGAAAACGTTGGAAGACTGAGAACGAAAAATTAGGATAAAAAGCAAATGGTTAAAGGTTAAAAATTAACTTAGGAATATTAAGTAATGGAAAATCAGAATTCTGGAGACTTTTGCTTTCTTCATCTCTATATTTTCTAAAATATCGGGACTCCGACCTTCGTTTGCAAAGGTCAGAATTTCCATTGGAAAATATTAACATGCCTGCAGGTATTTAAATGGTAGGCGGAGTGGGAGGCCACATTTTCCTTGTAATTGTAGCACGACCCGTGTTTCCTCGTTTCAGTTAAACAATTTCGGTCTATCATGTTTCCTGACCGTAAATTCGGGCTTTAATAATTATGACCGTAGTAATGAAGTATATTTACTCTTCCTAAGCTCCATGTCTCCGAACGAAGGGAAAGAAAAAGATTTTTCAAGTAACCAAGTATGATATTTTACATCATAAACATATCATGGATTTCATCCAAAGAATATAATAATTTCCGTGGGCCTACATTAGTAGAAAACGGAAAAAGAATACCAGAACTAATTAAATAAGACAGAAAATACATCTCTTGTAAAATTTTCGTGATCTGGAATACAAGGATATCATTATTAGTCTACGATACTGTAAAACTAAATCATTTAAATGAAGATAAACTTTTGTTACGATATTACAGACCATATCAGATCGATTGTGTACAGCAAATAACATTCAAAGGGCTCCTGCAACTATATCTTGATAATGGAATACATCTTATTTGTCTCCTGGTGTAGGATAAAATAAATTGCATCTAGTAGTAGTGTTGCTAAAAGTGCTTCGGCTGTTCAGGTCATTTCGCATGTAGGCCCCACCGGGAATCGGACCCAGGATCGCTTTCACTGAAGTCGAACGCATTGCCTATTGGCTATCCGGGTCACCGAAAATGTATTTTTCGTTTATGTTTGTCTCATTACTATTAACAAGAATACCTCTGAGGTATGGGTGGTAATATTACTGTTACTGAGGTATGAGTTAGCTGAATAGAGCAATTCATTATGGCAACTCTATTTTTTGAGATTGAATTGAATACTATGAAAAGTGTTTTTTTCATAACATCACTGCATTGCACTTACGTGGAATTTGTCCACTCAAAGCGTTCTGGCTCGGTGATTCTCTCCCCACGCCTAATTCTGAGTAGTTGCATAATCCCTTCTCCCAGGGGCATAGCCGGGATTTGTCCATTGGGAGGGGTTTAGAGCCATGGAGGAAACACTGTAATGCTTACAATTCAGGGGCAGGAATACTTCCGCCCAAAATATAGTGAAAATATTAACTGATTTATTTTAAAATGTATAACTTGCAAATCTTGAGTAGTTTTTGTAAGTAATAATTGCGAGGGGCTACCCTTCTCATGCTTTCGTTAATTGTTGGCTGTGTTCTCTTGGAGGGGGGTTTGAACCCCCAAAAGCATCCCGTTGGCTACGCCTACGACTTCTCCAAAACTTTAATTAACTTATGGCAGAGGGGACGAGATTATAAAGAAGCTCTCGCGCTGCATTCTGTACACAGAGATTGTAATTAATTACCTGCCTTTATTGGATCGTTTATTAAGCCTTTAATGACGGCAAATTCATTCTCGTGCAAGAAATACATTCCAAAATTTCACTTAATGAGAACGAATTTTCGGCCTCAGCAACCAACATTTCTGGATATGTAAACCTTTGTGCAGCAATCAATGAAATCTAAATGTCATCGCTGAAGTTTGATAATAGAGAGGATAGATGTCTTATAGCACAGCAATTTGAACATATACTTCTTGTTGTCATTAAACAAAATGATCACTTATGGTGGGAAAATGTCAGAGATATAATTCTTGGGATTCTGGTGGTTGAACCTGGATGAAAAAAATTGCTAAATAAAATATACTTAATTTGCTATTTTGAAAATATCGAATGCTTAAGGATAACAATAATAATACAGTATTACTTCTCTCATTAAATAGTCATACCCGAGCAAACACTGATCATAGGTAGGATGTCTATCATTTCCCTCTCCAATTGGACTGATTTATGTTTGTGATTGACGTATATACCACGCGGAGCAGCATATGGAATTCCGCATTCCATAAGCCGAGGGTTCATCCTCCCGACGACACCAGTGCCGCCCCCGGTCAGAAATGGAAGGAACCAGGACGCGCACGGGCGGAATGTCGGAGATGATCTCGTGCGTCGGGTGGAGACAGCCAAGGACGTGTTAATTAGCGGGGCATCATCGCCACGTCATTTGTCCCGATTGATTCCGCAGTTCCCCGCTGCTAGCGCTCACGGCGCCTGCGGTTGACGACCAGTTTCCATCTTCGCTATACCATAATTTTTCAAATGTACGCACCAGGAGCGTACTTAGATGAGGATAGATTCTCATATTTTCTAAAAAATAGCCTGCATTGCTCCACTTATTCCGAGAGAAATGGTTGGCACAGATGTATGGTAGTGATTCGATAAGGGGATGTTTGCAACTCATTCTCTGTAATCGGTGTATGATTTTGAATGGGCGTCCTAGTAGTTTATGGATACTGACTCAGCTAACGTATTCGCCCTGAAAATACGTGTTATCGTAAATAATCATGTTAGTGAAAAAGCAGTATTGTAAAAATCGCAATTTGCACATATTGATCAAATACTGATGTTACGATCAGCAACTTCGTAAGATTTTCTAAAGACGGTTCGTCGTGTAGAATCGTGATTTCGCTTTCACGTGTCGCACTAATTCGTAATATTGCTGTCGCAAAATTAAGAGTTCATAAAACAAAGTATTTTGTTGCAAAATTCCCATGATCAAGGTTTGGGTCTCTGGCTAAGATGGTAGAATGATTTGTTCTAAGGATGTAAAGTAAAGCATCTAACCGGAACACAATCGAGAACATCAACCGAAAAAACCGTTGTGTTTGTCGGAGTGATGAGTGAACTCGAACAGAAAAAAATTAATTCCTGGAACCAAACCGAAACGGAAGACAGTTATTTATTCCGCCCCGATTTTCGGTGCCCGACAACACCATTTTATTCTAGTTTAGTTGGAGGAAGATAAATTAAACATGTGCATCTCTGATTTGCAACAAAATATCTCTAAGTTCTATTATTAGTTCTGGTTTAAGGTGATGAAAATTTAAAAAACGAAAATGGGTATGGGTGACTTTGCGCTAGATGGGTGCGCACCATCTTGCGCAAAGTCACCCATACCCATTTTCGTTTGTTTACAACCTGAAGGGGGTTTCCTTTCCATCACTTTGTGTGGCCGATACTTCAATGAAGCTAGACCGCGAACGATGCCACCATGCGGACGAACTCGCAACGTCCTTGCACACAGGGTATCCCGAATGGCTTGGAGAAACGATCTGCCGGGATAGCTCAACGGCCAGAGCACCCGGCCGACAATTGGGAGACCCGGGTTCGTTTCCCGGTCCCGTCATACTTTTTTCAAGTCCATTCTTCCTTTGGGAAAATTTAAGAAGTTAGATAAGGCTGCAGGAGGATAGCGATTATTTTATATTTCATCAAAACTCGACCTCAACACAAACATGGAAAACGTACACAAGAATAAAAATGTTGAATGTAAAAGGTAGCTAAGTTTTAAAAAGTTATTTTCTCAGTTAAGTTTGCGCTAAGATGAAATGTTCTCCGTTTTCTGCTTGCGCTGATTCAGTTCGCACCGCTAAAGACAGCTCAAGAGATTATCAGAGACGAGGTGTAGAATCATAGGAGGATCGACTTTGACTGATTGGTAATTTAACTCAGAGAAGGTCCGCATTATGCTGCTCGAATGCGTCGTTTCAGAAGCCAATATTAACTGTATTTCAAGAGAGAACTTGATTCCTTTGAGCATACAACCCTTTTATTCGACTCATTTTACTGAGAGATATTACTTCTTTAAAATCCTCTCCAATTTGCGGGAAATGAACGGAGAAGGATTATTGAGGTTCTTTTCGTTCTCTGCCGTGCATCGAATTAAGACGGGTGTCAAGATTTGATTTCGAAAAGTTAGGGAAAATAGAATGTATGTAACGAAGGGAGAAAAGCTTCTGACCTAATTGAAGCCTGAGGAATGTCTTAAATATTATCCGCTGCTAAAGATTTTACTGAATTTAAACAGAAATTTCTCGATCAATCTTACAGAAAAGCATTCAGGAGAGTTGCATGGGATCATGTTACACGTAAGACCTGTGTATTTTACTGAATGTGGTCCAGATGTGAAGAATATTTATTTAACATACCTTATTCCACCAGTAATGATTTTTTCAAATATCCAAGAGATGTATACTTAATAATGATAATGTTTTCAATTTGTTATTACACACAATTAGCTACTTAGAAAAAATAATTACAAAAAACATAGAGATATAGTTATTTTAGTTAGTTTAACAGTAAGGTCTTCCTGAGCCCAAAGAAGGTTCATCAAAAAGTGCCTAATTTTGTACAAAGTGTTACAAAGTTCTTACTTATTTTAATATGTAGTAATTTTCTTTGAAGAGTAACTCTAAAATGAGCTAAAACCGTTGGGCACCTACCTATGCTAAGTATTTGTGCTGTCTCATCTTATTTTTGATTGAAATTCAGTGTGTTGGGTACGGGGCATCGAACCGGAACCAAACCGAAGCTCGAAACTGAAATAACTGTTATTTTTGCCGGAGTAAAAACCAATCCCGAACCGGAAAAAAACATAATTTCTGAAGCCGAACCGAGTCCGATAAATTATATTTATTCCGCTTCGATTTATGGTTTCAATCAATGCCACTTTACTCAAATTTAGTTGGGGGGAGGTTTAGTAAACGGTCCAACTACGACTTACAGTTGACTACTACTAAGTTATATTATAATTTGATATGAATTTTAAAATTTAGAAATAACAAACTCTATTTTTTGAGATTGAATTGAATACTATGAAAAGTGTTTTTTTCATAACATCACTGCATTGCACTTACGTGGAATTTGTCCACTCAAAGCGTTCTGGCTCGGTGATTCTCTCCCCACGCCTAATTCTGAGTAGTTGCATAATCCCTTCTCCCAGGGGCATAGCCGGGATTTGTCCATTGGGAGGGGTTTAGAGCCATGGAGGAAACACTGTAATGCTTACAATTCAGGGGCAGGAATACTTCCGCCCAAAATATAGTGAAAATATTAACTGATTTATTTTAAAATGTATAACTTGCAAATCTTGAGTAGTTTTTGTAAGTAATAATTGCGAGGGGCTACCCTTCTCATGCTTTCGTTAATTGTTGGCTGTGTTCTCTTGGAGGGGGGTTTGAACCCCCAAAAGCATCCCGTTGGCTACGCCTACGACTTCTCCAAAACTTTAATTAACTTATGGCAGAGGGGACGAGATTATAAAGAAGCTCTCGCGCTGCATTCTGTACACAGAGATTGTAATTAATTACCTGCCTTTATTGGATCGTTTATTAAGCCTTTAATGACGGCAAATTCATTCTCGTGCAAGAAATACATTCCAAAATTTCACTTAATGAGAACGAATTTTCGGCCTCAGCAACCAACATTTCTGGATATGTAAACCTTTGTGCAGCAATCAATGAAATCTAAATGTCATCGCTGAAGTTTGATAATAGAGAGGATAGATGTCTTATAGCACAGCAATTTGAACATATACTTCTTGTTGTCATTAAACAAAATGATCACTTATGGTGGGAAAATGTCAGAGATATAATTCTTGGGATTCTGGTGGTTGAACCTGGATGAAAAAAATTGCTAAATAAAATATACTTAATTTGCTATTTTGAAAATATCGAATGCTTAAGGATAACAATAATAATACAGTATTACTTCTCTCATTAAATAGTCATACCCGAGCAAACACTGATCATAGGTAGGATGTCTATCATTTCCCTCTCCAATTGGACTGATTTATGTTTGTGATTGACGTATATACCACGCGGAGCAGCATATGGAATTCCGCATTCCATAAGCCGAGGGTTCATCCTCCCGACGACACCAGTGCCGCCCCCGGTCAGAAATGGAAGGAACCAGGACGCGCACGGGCGGAATGTCGGAGATGATCTCGTGCGTCGGGTGGAGACAGCCAAGGACGTGTTAATTAGCGGGGCATCATCGCCACGTCATTTGTCCCGATTGATTCCGCAGTTCCCCGCTGCTAGCGCTCACGGCGCCTGCGGTTGACGACCAGTTTCCATCTTCGCTATACCATAATTTTTCAAATGTACGCACCAGGAGCGTACTTAGATGAGGATAGATTCTCATATTTTCTAAAAAATAGCCTGCATTGCTCCACTTATTCCGAGAGAAATGGTTGGCACAGATGTATGGTAGTGATTCGATAAGGGGATGTTTGCAACTCATTCTCTGTAATCGGTGTATGATTTTGAATGGGCGTCCTAGTAGTTTATGGATACTGACTCAGCTAACGTATTCGCCCTGAAAATACGTGTTATCGTAAATAATCATGTTAGTGAAAAAGCAGTATTGTAAAAATCGCAATTTGCACATATTGATCAAATACTGATGTTACGATCAGCAACTTCGTAAGATTTTCTAAAGACGGTTCGTCGTGTAGAATCGTGATTTCGCTTTCACGTGTCGCACTAATTCGTAATATTGCTGTCGCAAAATTAAGAGTTCATAAAACAAAGTATTTTGTTGCAAAATTCCCATGATCAAGGTTTGGGTCTCTGGCTAAGATGGTAGAATGATTTGTTCTAAGGATGTAAAGTAAAGCATCTAACCGGAACACAATCGAGAACATCAACCGAAAAAACCGTTGTGTTTGTCGGAGTGATGAGTGAACTCGAACAGAAAAAAATTAATTCCTGGAACCAAACCGAAACGGAAGACAGTTATTTATTCCGCCCCGATTTTCGGTGCCCGACAACACCATTTTATTCTAGTTTAGTTGGAGGAAGATAAATTAAACATGTGCATCTCTGATTTGCAACAAAATATCTCTAAGTTCTATTATTAGTTCTGGTTTAAGGTGATGAAAATTTAAAAAACGAAAATGGGTATGGGTGACTTTGCGCTAGATGGGTGCGCACCATCTTGCGCAAAGTCACCCATACCCATTTTCGTTTGTTTACAACCTGAAGGGGGTTTCCTTTCCATCACTTTGTGTGGCCGATACTTCAATGAAGCTAGACCGCGAACGATGCCACCATGCGGACGAACTCGCAACGTCCTTGCACACAGGGTATCCCGAATGGCTTGGAGAAACGATCTGCCGGGATAGCTCAACGGCCAGAGCACCCGGCCGACAATTGGGAGACCCGGGTTCGTTTCCCGGTCCCGTCATACTTTTTTCAAGTCCATTCTTCCTTTGGGAAAATTTAAGAAGTTAGATAAGGCTGCAGGAGGATAGCGATTATTTTATATTTCATCAAAACTCGACCTCAACACAAACATGGAAAACGTACACAAGAATAAAAATGTTGAATGTAAAAGGTAGCTAAGTTTTAAAAAGTTATTTTCTCAGTTAAGTTTGCGCTAAGATGAAATGTTCTCCGTTTTCTGCTTGCGCTGATTCAGTTCGCACCGCTAAAGACAGCTCAAGAGATTATCAGAGACGAGGTGTAGAATCATAGGAGGATCGACTTTGACTGATTGGTAATTTAACTCAGAGAAGGTCCGCATTATGCTGCTCGAATGCGTCGTTTCAGAAGCCAATATTAACTGTATTTCAAGAGAGAACTTGATTCCTTTGAGCATACAACCCTTTTATTCGACTCATTTTACTGAGAGATATTACTTCTTTAAAATCCTCTCCAATTTGCGGGAAATGAACGGAGAAGGATTATTGAGGTTCTTTTCGTTCTCTGCCGTGCATCGAATTAAGACGGGTGTCAAGATTTGATTTCGAAAAGTTAGGGAAAATAGAATGTATGTAACGAAGGGAGAAAAGCTTCTGACCTAATTGAAGCCTGAGGAATGTCTTAAATATTATCCGCTGCTAAAGATTTTACTGAATTTAAACAGAAATTTCTCGATCAATCTTACAGAAAAGCATTCAGGAGAGTTGCATGGGATCATGTTACACGTAAGACCTGTGTATTTTACTGAATGTGGTCCAGATGTGAAGAATATTTATTTAACATACCTTATTCCACCAGTAATGATTTTTTCAAATATCCAAGAGATGTATACTTAATAATGATAATGTTTTCAATTTGTTATTACACACAATTAGCTACTTAGAAAAAATAATTACAAAAAACATAGAGATATAGTTATTTTAGTTAGTTTAACAGTAAGGTCTTCCTGAGCCCAAAGAAGGTTCATCAAAAAGTGCCTAATTTTGTACAAAGTGTTACAAAGTTCTTACTTATTTTAATATGTAGTAATTTTCTTTGAAGAGTAACTCTAAAATGAGCTAAAACCGTTGGGCACCTACCTATGCTAAGTATTTGTGCTGTCTCATCTTATTTTTGATTGAAATTCAGTGTGTTGGGTACGGGGCATCGAACCGGAACCAAACCGAAGCTCGAAACTGAAATAACTGTTATTTTTGCCGGAGTAAAAACCAATCCCGAACCGGAAAAAAACATAATTTCTGAAGCCGAACCGAGTCCGATAAATTATATTTATTCCGCTTCGATTTATGGTTTCAATCAATGCCACTTTACTCAAATTTAGTTGGGGGGAGGTTTAGTAAACGGTCCAACTACGACTTACAGTTGACTACTACTAAGTTATATTATAATTTGATATGAATTTTAAAATTTAGAAATAACAAAAATATCTTTTAGAGGGACACAATATTAAATATTTGTAGCAAAAAAATAGATCCGAATCGGTTTAATGCTTCTAGGAACGAGACCGGAAGTGAACCGATATTTGGTTCTGTAGTTGAACTGGAATAATAACAGGAACTTATTATTATTAATTAGAATTATTACGGTTAGAATTATTACGGTTTGACGCTCTGAATGAGTACTAAAAAAGTGAGAACGAACACTTCGTATTTTCCATAGAACATATTTTTTATTTGCGACTAGTTTCGTCCACAGGTAGACATCATCAGGGACCGGAAACATCGGAAATGTTAGTTTGAATATGTACAGGAAGAGGAAGGGGAAAAATATTGGTTGTGGGAGGGGAGAGGGGTATGGAAAAATCAGGGTCATTAATGAAAAAGAATGGAGGGTAATGAAATGAGTGGTGAAGGGTTATGGAAAAGGTACTTGATGGTTGAAAAGGTATTCGTTGAGGTTTTGGGAACCTTTAATTTCTATCTACTCCAACAGGTCTAATCATCTAATAAGTACTGTTTGTTCTTACTTCTTTAGTATGGCTTCCTTCCACAAAGTACGCTTGGACATTTAGATTCACTCTGAATGAGTATTAGAAATCGTATTTAAGTATATAACCCGTAAACTACTCCATTAACTTCTGAATATGGGCATACACATGGTTTAACATCTGCTTGATTGAAATAGAGGGGTACAGCCTTCACATGGATTTCAACACTTACCTCACCTTGAAGTGGCTGTAACTTGGTTATCCTATTCAACATTGTAATTTTACACTAAAATTAAAATGCAGTAGTAGTTTTCTTTACCAAAAATTTCTGATTACGCCATGTCACAATTCTACAAAGCTTCGGCTCATCTTCAATTTGGGTGCTCCCTTGAATACACGAAAAGGAACCGGTATATCTGAAGTAATACATGATTCAGGATTGAATGACAGAGATACTTTGGGCGACGCACTTGGATAAATAAGCGATGCTCGTGCGAATTTTGACGAAATGTCCTTTAAAATTCAGCATTTAAAACACGGAGACCAGAATATTCATTAAAACTTCACCACTTGTCATACAAAGCAGTGTACGGCGGTATATTTATATTACTTTCCAATCCCAGTAATCCAGGAACTCTATACTGCTTAGAGCTGAGGCTTTGAAATGACATTTAACCGATACTTCGAACGGCTTTTCATGATGGAGAAGCTGCGGCTGTACCCTTTACACTCCGATGAAATTTGTATCGAAACATCAAATTGGCAGATCGTCAAAACTTCAGAGCTTCATGATTTCATGCCGCAACCGCGCACTTAGAGCCAAATTATTATTTTTGGTGACCTATAAAACTTTTTCGTCAATGAAAATGATGCTACCTTAATTCTTTGTTAGATAATTGAGTATATAGATACTAAAAAAAAATATTATGTCCATGTATTAGTAGCACTGAAATATCTGTTTCACTGTTTTCAAACAATTTCTTTAGTAAATATATTCAGATTTCCTTAATTTATTCACTTGACGTATTACATTCTCTAATTTTGCTTACAATAGCATGACAATTGTCTCAAAGTATACGTAATTTTTGGGCCGATTTTGCTTCAAATTTTCTGCATGGTATTCGCTCATGCAAGTTTCCTCACTATTTTATGTAATAGACCAACAAATTTTTTGTAAGAATACCAATTTCTGTTTTCCTCAAGAGAATATTGCCTGAGATAACCTGTCTCAAACTTTATAAAAATTGATGTCGTACTGTAGAGGGCTCTGGTAGGGGGTCAAACAAATGACTATATCTCAGCAAGTGTTGCACTGATGGATGTAAAACTTGGCCAATGTTCATTGAGAATGTGAGTTTATGTTCACACAAGATTTCATTGAAACCTGTGTTAGTCGAGCGGGGACCAATGGTCCACTTGACATGGGATGACCCAGGGTAGAGGTTGGGAACCTGCGGCCTTCAGGCGAAATGTAGCCTTTTCGGTAGTACTTTACGGCCTTTTAGTCACTTTCTAAAACCAGACCTTGTATTTAATAATTTTCTTTCCCAATCTTGCTAAATCATTGCGAACGGAATTGCTATAATATTGTCAAGGGAAAAATAATGTACGAAATATTCGTTTTTGTTCACTCAGCGAATGAATTCGCTTTTTAAATAAAATTCCGACGTTTAACTATTTGAATATAGGCAAAATGGCCTCATTGTTTTACTTGCATTTCTTATGGAGCCCCGATGGAGAAAGGTTCCCCACCTCTAAACTAGGTAATCTGAGGAGGTTGGTACTTTATCCTCGTACTTAGTGGATTTAGAATGTTATCAGTGGAATAACTTCATTTAAGTATTGCACAGATACGCTATGAATATATACGGAGCCCCTATCACGCGCAGAATGGCGGCTTACAGGGTACATACATGGATGTAGATACGAGTATACTGTCCATAGTATTCAATTACTTGTGACCAGGATAAACGCTATTACTTAACATCACATAACTCGGAAACTTTCCAATAAGTCATAAAGAGAATTGAGAGAAAATTATTTGAAAAATTAAGTTTCATTTGCCTCTATATTTAATCAGTAGATAAACGAAAATTATACTATTCCTCAAAGTATGATACCAGGATTTGTAACGCTCAAATGTTCCCCGACACTCCGAGAGCTTGAGACGCATCTTTCAGGAAACATTGCTACGCAAGTAAGAGAACACGTTTAAAATTGTTTCGAGCAAAATTAATTGCTTCCATCTCCTCAAAGGTGAACCTTTAATCAGGGCAAAGTTACGCAAGATCGCTCGAGAGCTGGAGATCTAAGAGTGACAATCCGAATGGAGAGAGAAACTCATTTTGAAACACTATGGGGAAGACCGCGTCCCGGAGGTTGTCTCGGAGGTGACATTCAATCAACGGATGCGATTACCAAGAAGCGAAGAGTGTTCTCTTATTTTCTGATGCGCAACATTTGTTCTCCGCTAAAAGCGTTTTATTAACACTTCCTCGGAATTTGAAGGGTCTTCAGACCCATTTGTATTCAGATTTTTATACATCTGGGTTTTTTTTAGAAAAGACTATGCGATAGAGAACGTACTCAACATATATTCTAAACTACGCATGATATGATAGCCAGAATTTTCCACATAAAATTAAGAAAAAGTGAATTTGTAATATAATTGGTTAATTACGTTAAATATAATTACTAATGCAAAAACTGATCTAAATTAACATTAAAGAAGGGAAAAGACAGTAATGTACGGCAGTTTTTCTGCAAATTCCATGCTTATGAGCTCAAAACAATTTTTGATGCATCCAAGCTGAACTGAATTTATATTAAAGTTAAGTAGAATCAGGTAACTTGGCCTCCAATTCGTGGTAATCTTCCAGCATGAAGTTAAATAGAAACACTATAAAAGCTAAAAACTAAAAAAAATAGAATCTAAAACTAAAAAATAGAAATAAAAATAAAAAAACAGAAAAGGTATAGCGTAGAGGTTTTTTTCTATTTATCTTCATGATTTAAAGTTGAGTTTGATACCTATGTCATTCCATAGACTGAAGATAATTTAGGGAGTGGCTATGCCTATCACAACGTGTTTCTCTTGGCAAAAATAGATTCAGTGCAGATTAATATCGTTTTACTATGATATCAGCAGAGGTAGACGGACCACTGATGGTAATCTGGCTTAGCGATCTGTTTTGTGATGGTACTGAAGTTCTCTTTTTATTGAACATTATATTAGCAGGTTTTTGATGTTTCTTTGGCATCTTGAATTAGACTGGGCCTGTTTATTAAAACTTTAGAAGATGCCAATACGCTTCGCTATGCTCGTAATGCTCTGTACGAAATATGTAAAGCGGCAGTGTTACATAACTTGAATATGACATTTTCCACGGTTACATTTTCCTATGTGGCCCCGAGGCTCCGGTAGTTTACTGGCAGTTAATAATCGCCAACATTTATGAATTCAAAGTATAGAACAGACCTTGACCAGAAGATAAAATCGATAACGGAAGACATGACTTTGTGGTAAAACATCGCCAAATAGTAAGACTTGGTACTTTTCTACGGAATATTTAATGCACGTTCGGTTTCGCTAGCGTACTTGCACCGAATATATAAGAACATTTAATACTACTAATACTTATTTTTTGGTTGATAAGAAGATATCATTTTCCTCTTAAAATAAACTATATTACACGTTCAATTACACCACATACGTTTTTTTTACTATAAGTTACAGTCATTCATGTCAAATTGTGTATTAAAATACAATTTAGGTTCATTTCTGAAAAAAATTAAAAGCTATCCCACTTTGATGATCGTAAGGGAGGAGTCACATCGTACTTTCTTAGTTGTTCCTGATATCTAAGGAAATTTTAAAAACTACAAGCCATGAGTATACCCATTTTCTTCATGTAATGCTTTCTATTTCAGCGACTTATAGGAGTCATTCTGTTTTCGACTTGTGCCTCAGAATATTATTTTTCCTCAAATATTTAAAAACTGAGCAGCAAAGCAAAATTTAATCAGCAAAACATTTGGACATCAGCATTTAATATTAAATAAATGAAAATATTAAGTATAAAGTGCTAAAACAAAGTGATACAGGGAGATTTACAAATCCGTTAAGTGTAGTAAACTTATATATATTTATCAAATAATGGATTTCCTCCGTTCGCATTGATCAAGGTTTCAAGCTTTTTACGGCGCAATCTCACATATCACAGAGTAATATGGGCTTGTATCGAATGCTCTTCGCTTAGGATTTTCAACATATGAACCACGCATCAATATAATGTTAGGATTTGATCACAATCAGTGCACAAATTCACATCCAAGCACGTGTGTACGTGACTATTCTCCGGCCCATGCCTTCTGCCGTGCCCGACTTCCTTTCCCTACACCTAGCTCTCTCAAGTCCTTGCTAAACCTACCATTTTCTCCGGCCCCAACGGGCTTCGCACAAAGCTACCACATCGTGGAAACTGCGTCGCCGAAGCGACATCCCATTCAGGTGTCTCAGGTCAGGCCTTTATACATATGGACGGTGCTAACTCTGCGGCCGCATCGACAACACCAGCGCCTCCATGCGACACCTTCGCTAACCTATCCTTTCACAAAGCCTCACGCAATATCCTCCATTCTATACCCACCCCGTTTGATTTCGGTACTCATCCACCTCAATGGGTCCACCCACATCATAGTGCTTCCTGCCTTCTTTTCGCGGAGGTAGTTGCGTGCGTAACTCAGATTACGGAGGCCTGGGCAGCGGGCGGAAGTGACGATGAAATGGGCTCAAAACATGGCGGCAGTCAAATGGGTCCGCGCCAGAATCCCCTAAAAGCCCGTCCAAAGGAAGGAATTCGGTCGGTGAACATTCGTTATAGATAGCATAGGGAGGGTGGCTTGGGAAAATACAAGAGGTAGTCTCTAAATCAATATGCTTTGTTGGTCTTTTTCTTTCATACAGATCCGAATACGTGTGATCATAATCAGCATTTTTATCTCCACTTGCTTCGCTCGAGAGTATCTGCTGGATGTGATTCCAAATGAAGTTTCGAATGGTGCTAGGATGAAATTCACAGAGATTTTAGTAAGCCTATGATAGAATTGGAGCAACTGTTAATTCACCACTCTACTTGAGCGTGATTCTTCTTTATCATTATACAGAAGTTAGGCAATGAGTAAAAAATATTTTTCTTTATCTTTCAAATGAAAAACGTTGAATGCTCTTTAGGCCATTCAACTCACAATTGAGTTGAATTCGCTATTCTTTCAATAAGATACCTAAGAATAAGTAAATTTTAACATTTTCCAACTTTGTTCATAAAATTCCAAATAATCGACGTCTGCATATGTGCTAATATACGCGTGATGCCTTCAACTAATTTTGTCATTTTTCTTTTCATTCCCTCTGAGTTTTCATTGATAATACTTTTATTATATCACAAAATTGTCTTTAAGAAAAATATATGTTCCATTCATGAAAATTTGCAATGACGTTTACTTAAAATAAGTTTATTATTTTTCAATAACACATACTTCAGAAAAATTCGAGAAATCGCTTACAAGCAATATGGAAACTGTGCATCTAATAATACTTGAAAGTGCAAAATATATCTTTCGAATGCAAGAAATTTTATATCTGCACTTATTACAAAACACTAATACCTAAGCAATTATTTTGTATCCGGCGAGATGTTATTCCAATACAACGCAAATACATTTTTCACTCTATAAAGAGATCAGAAAATATTGGCATATTTCATTTATCTATCTTTATAGACGAGATGTGAATCCATTAAACTGGCATTATATTTAATATTACAATAGTGCAAAATTATAGTAACTTCAGTTTTACCTATCGATATGAAACATGTGAAATTACCTGCGGAATAAAATTCTGGGACGCAATGCGGAAATTTCTAAAACAGGAAGGGAAGGCAGTGAAATCAACATGTACACAAGAAATGACAACTAGTTGCTACATTAGCAGTAAAACTAATAAATTATAATTATTTAATTGGAAGACATATTGTCACATCATCCTGTATATGCAGTATTTGTGGAAAGAGAAACACTCTTGTGTTAGGTGTTATTTAATGTGGAATTAGTGTAATTTCGGGGAAAATGGAAAGAAAAAAAATCATATTAGGTAATAAGTGTCTAAGATAAATAACAGTATAGAACATCCCAACAAAAATGTTGTTTCAAAGAATGCTATTCATGCCTTCTGCTACTGTTGCAAGAGTTTATACTTATATAAGTTAGAACACGGCTGTTGATGAATTACAGATTTAGAAAAACTTCGTATGCTGTATTTCGGCGGGCGGAACTCGCGTTAAGAGACAAACGGGAAGCTCCGGATTACTTTTTGTCTCTTTACGCGAGTTCCGCCTGCCGAAATACGGCTTACGGAGTGTTTTTAAACCTCTGTTAAAGTTATTGTTAAAATGACTGTTAACGCTCATAACGGAAAGTAAAGTAAAGAAAAAAATGGAATCGGATGGAAATAACAGAATGGAAATCGATAAAATGCGACAAAACATTTCGTAAATAAAAATGTTAAAGACACGTGATGCAATGAAGAATGATAATAATGTCACAAAATTAAGTATTACCCAACGTAGATACATCAGCTGTACTAAGATTGCCTGAAAAGTCTTGATGGATAAAAAATTGAATATGAACCAAGCAGAGAGTTAAGGGAAGGAGTAAGATAAAGGAACCAAAATGAAGGAGCGAATAGAGGGAGAGAGAGAAAACCATGGAAGGAATGAAGGGGTTGATGAGGTATATTGGACGGGAGGGTAAGAAAGAGGAAGCGGGAGTTCCGGCAAGTGCGGCTAATGAGGATATGCGCTGCCCCCGGACAAATAGGCCTCCGCTCGAGGGGCGATGTCCCCAGGCGAAGAAAGAGAGTTGCAGACGCCCATCGCTCATATCGAGGATGCTTTGCTCCGACGAAGTTTCAGAATCCCACTGAAGCAGAGGGACTGAAAGCTCTCTAGATTACTGATTACGTAATCGGGATTCCAACCAGTAGATTAGCGTTTCATTACTATCGCATCCAATATCCGGCTTATGGGGAATAGAAGAATCTAGTAAAGCATAACTTCCGTAGAACTTAGTTACGCTATTCAGGTCAATCAAAGCATCAAAATTAAAGTACAGTGGAAAATCGCCCTTTACCGAAAGTATTCTTGGCTCTGACCCGCGGTGTTGGCGTTTCCAAATACGTTATTCTAACTTGCAACTGACGGAAACCTGACCATTACGGAAAATTTATATGGCACCAAGTGATTTCACGTAGGTTTCACTGTAGTGCAGCTTTCTTGAGCAGAGTAAATAGGTGATATGCAATGTCCGTTACACCTTAGCTGACTGCGTATGAAAATGGCGAAACAATACATGTATGGCCCAAAAGGATAAATTCAAAATGGTGGTGTGCACCCTACTGTTAGTAGTACACATCTTACTAAAGGGTTCTTAAATTGCAAGAAAATAACTTTCTTGAATTAAACATATACAAACATAAAAATATAAAAAAATCGAATACATATAGACGAATCATCAATGGAACGTATATTTAATTACATAGCAACCCAGAATAATTTTACTTCATTTAGGCACCAGTGGTAGGAAAATCGGGAAAATGCTAAGATCTATGCTTTGGGGGCATGAACGTTCAACCATTTTTCTCCTGGTAAAATTCTCCAATATAGAAAATGCATTTTCCAAATAGCTAAAACTAATTTCCTGACTACTATCTCTAATTTGCAGCAAAATATCCTTTGAGTTATTTTTGAAGAACGCTTTACTCTACGAAATGTAGGCAATTGAGAATATTTTTCTTTGTTACTCACATTTTAAATAGTAGAAATAATTTGGAATTCAGCTAATGAAAGGCGTTTAATATATACAACCAGAAGTAGACGTGCGTAAAATTGATAAATGTGGTACAATTTCAAAGAAATACTGAATTTAAAATTTTCGGGCAAGACATGAAAACTAATGCTTGAAATCGGAGATAAAATCCGAAAGCGAAAAAGAAAAATGAAGACTCAAAGTTTCAAATCAGGAATTTTTCCAGAAGGCCGAAATCTTTTAAAACACTGTTGTACACACACCACATTACCACTACTATAGCACTAGCATGTTTTCTTCCGTGATGCTAAACTTTATACATACTTAATGAGGGCAATTTATTATTTCAACACTACAACACTACAAACACTGTTTTATTATTGCCTCATCTCAAAATATCCCGTTTCAATTTTTTCAAACTTGCGTACGTAATCAATTTGCAAAATGTTTGCTTTTAAAGAGCACATTCTGCCCTCCCATGAATGACCTCGAAGCACGACTTTGAAAACTTTGACCACAGAAATGGTAACTATGCGATGTGCTTAAAATTACGAAACTTCTTTGAGCTCCTTATCCTCTCGCACAGAAAATTCAGTATCACTTGCGGTGTTACTTATTCAGGGTTTGTATACCGTGCTCTTTATTTTATATATGAGTGTATACACCACCTTAAAATGGAAAAGATGTCAAATTAAAAGTCTGTTTATATTTTTTTCCTACCATGGAAACAGCATTCTGGGTAATAGCTAGCTAATAGCCTGGGTATTCCGCTCATTTCGACAGGAATTATTGGTTGCATTTATGAATGTATTTATTAACAGGTTCTTTTGTCTGTTTCGCAGGGAAAGCGAGTGAAGCCAGACCAGGCGAAGGCCGCGGGGACCCTCCTCGGCGATGGGAGTCTAATGCTCCGAGGAGTGACCAGATGGGCTAGTGGGGAATACACGTGCGAAGCCGGAAACGGGGAGGGCATCGCAAAGAGTGAGCCCCTAAGGCTGAGGATACAGTGTAAGCATTTTCTCTTATCTTATGACTTATTTACTGAATTAGCTTCATTCATACTATCACTTCTCGAGTGTTTCCAAGACTTGGAGATAGCAAATAAGACGCTCATGTATAAAATTTGCTTTCCCAATTTCCTTGGCTCATATTTATCAATACTACCCGATGCTGTGCTCTATATTACGTACACAATTATTACCTTGCCAGCTTCTATTAACATTAGCTAAACAAAAACTTTACTTATAACGGGAAAGCATATTGTTATACGTGACTTAGATACTTGTATATTATACTTACTTGTATATTACTCATGCACAAGCCACTATCTGGTTAGGTGAACCTATGTTTATATTCATAAAATATTTTGTTACTTTTTTTTCGTATAGAATTTTTCTTTCTTCGTATAATTTTCATTTAATTTTTCTCATCAACGAATTTAGAACTTTTATTTCAATATTGGTACCAACCGTTTTTGGAACCGTTGTATTTGTATATCATGATGCTCTTTTCTGATTTTTACTATAATTTATTTCTAGTAGTTGTCTTGTTATAAAATAATTCATATGTATCCTTTTGTTTACTTTATTGATGTGATTTAACCTGTCTTTTCCTTATAACTTAGTTAACTACCAGTAGGTTTCGCATGTTTTTCACACTCCCCTTCTTGTGTTTTTCTGATTTGGTGTATTCTTTCCTACTAAATAGTTAGTAATAATAAAAAACTAATAAATAGTTAGTAGGTTCTGAATTAGGTTTTTAAGCCTACGAAGTATTTTCCTTCTATGCCCTTTTCTTTAAACTATTCCTTTTAAATTTTCAGGGTTAAATGTAAGAAGAGACTTGATAGTATCAATCTCGCCCTAATAAAGTCGCATTATTATTATTATTATTATTATTATGTTTTCAAGGTTTTTTTACACACCCCTTCTTATGGATGCTTTCCTACAGTAGAAATATCTTCCTAAGCTCTTGATTTAGGTTTTATTTGTCCATAAATAGCTTCTTCCTTGTTTTATTACTGCTCTATTATTTCCTTTAATTAAAATTTAAGGGTTATGTATAAGAGGGGACTTCATAGTCCCGATTCCGCCCGTAATGAAGATGTATATATCCTATAATATAGTCGAATTTACTATATATGAGTATTATCTAAAGACATGAGGCATTTCAACAGCATCCAATTCGAACATGTGCAGTCAGCATATATTTTTTAAACGAGTTTAGTATGAATTCCCAGCATTCTGAGGTCAACCTCAATATAATTATATCCGATAAATCATTAGCAATTGGAAACATAACATTATTAAGAGAAGAGCAAAAATAGTCATTTTGTGGCGGAAATATTCCAACTGTTCTAAACGTGCGTCAGAATATTATCAATTATAATTTCGATTTGTAGACCAGTTTCAACCCATTTCCAGGACTTATGGCGGAAAATATTGTTGATAAAGGAATTCAGAGGCAATAAATGTGAAGAAGAATAACTCAGACGCTTGAGACTAAATAGTATTTAGACAAAAAACAGGGTTTAATGGGTTACACTGTCGGTTATGTTAAAAAAATTAGAAGATTTTAATTGCAAATCTAAATAATTTGTTTTGTATACTAAATTAAAACGAATTGTTAGAAATAGCTCTACCGAATTTAAGAAACGTGGGGGAGTGAGAAGTAGAAAAGTTTTGATTTTCAAAATACAAGAATACATCATGACAATAATGATTTAGGCTTCAATTTAAATTGCAACAAGTCATAATCTTTAAAACATCTTTGGGAAGAACCTTCTTATAAATTGTTTCAAGGTTTCATAAGCTAGCAATGAATGAAGTCATGAATAAGTTGCTTTAACACTGCGAAGACAGATTTAAACAAAGAAAAGCAGAAAGGCGTCAATTTTCGTTACTATCAAAAACTAGGACGAATAAAATAAATCCTAATAAGCGATAATTGGTGGAACTCCATCTTTATAATAAAAATAAGTAATATGATTTTTTATTTTGGTCTAGGAGGAATCTTTTGGCTAACCGATTCCTTGAACTTCAAACAAAAGTTTCATATAGTGATTCGAAGACAACAATTTTTTTTCAGATTCCGATACTATTCCCAATCCTCTGAAGTTTCGTTTCTGATGTGATTTCCGATTCCGAACGAGGCAATGACTCATATTCACTATTTTTAAGGAATGAGGAGAGGTAAATTATAAAGCAAGAGCCGTGTGGCTGTATCCCAAGGAAATGTTTTCACCTCTGTTATTCCTTCACTATTTTTAGATACTCTTGGTTTTGGATAAATAATTCCTGAGAAAAATACGTATCTTATTAAATCAATTAGTAGCATAGTGAATAAAGAAACCTATGCATAGAATAAAATGTCCTACTTACTGAAAAACTTGGGTAAAATTTCCAATAATCAATGAATATTTCTTTATTTTAATTGTCTGCCTATCATAATTTAGTCCTAAAATGCAGAACAATTTGAGATAATATTATTTTATATCTTTTAATTTTAATAAAACCTTTAAATCTTGAATCTTAAATCACTTGAATGAGTAAAATTTGTGGTCATTAACATCCACAGATTTTATTTTAGTGATTGCTCAATTATTGTGTGTATTTGCTGTTATTTCTAGAGATGCATGATCGAGTTTTCAACCGAAAGCCCTAAAGAATAGTTTCTGAAATCGGAAATCTAGATAAAAATTCCCCGACTCCGACGGTCCCTATTTTGATTTCCGAAATTTTTCCCATTTTTCCGATTCTCAAATCCGATTAACCGCCCCATCTTTTGAGTATTAAAACAACATGCAGGACTACAGACACTATCGTGGAAAAGCAGATGCTTGGTTGGCTACACCGGTCAGGTTAAAATTGTAGTACGTGAAAAAAGTACTATGCTCTTCTGATCAGTTAAGCTTCTCAGTGAATGTAAGGAAGCTTTCGCAACCCAGAAATATATGGAATCTTGTCCGGGTAGATAGGAAGAGAAAACGGCGACCTTGAGTCATCCCTTCTGCTAATAAACAACTTTGGCAGCGGTCTCTGTCACGGATTCTTGGGAAGAGATAAACTCTGACCGTGATCTCCGATCCGAGTCACTCGTCCGTCTCGCATATCCATCCACTTTCCGGTCAAACCAACCCACTGCTCTGCACAATTAATCTCATCCGCACTCCCATTCCTTCACTTCGTGGCAATAAGAGTATCTTTCAGTGAAGGAAGATGAGCACACGTAAGCTCCTTTCACCCCTTCGAGCAAATCTTCCCTTCCCTTTCACCTTTCCCTTTCTCTATCCCCGCACCTCTGGGAATGCTCTAGATTGAGCGTTTGGAAGCCTTAGGTGTAAAGCAAAGTCCCGAGAAGTAATCATGAATCCCATCTCGGTCGCGGTATCTGCTCTTCCGGAGACAAACCCTACGCGTCTTACGTTTCCTCTCCCCGTTTCCCTTTCATTCTCTCGGCGTTTCTCTTCCCATTTTCTCCCACTTCTTCTCATTTAAATCCCGCAATCTCCACACACACGCCCCGCTGAAGTTTTCTCCTCCATCGGTTTTCCTCAGCTTTGTATTATACATAAGGCAATTTTTTCCCCTTTCCTCGCTTTCCACGAAATCCGGAAGTATTTCCTTTGCATAATGCACATGTAATTGATTCTATTGTCCGCCACGAAGTATATTTTCTGCGACTTTTAAAATTAATTTCTGCAAAAATTAACAATCATCTTTCCCATTTCAATACTAATAACAGTAACGATTTTGTCTATTGAGCGAGGTCGTGATTAGGAAATTGATCTAATAATTTTGGATAATTTGGAAATTATTTGTCATGGTGATATGTTTTACAAGAGAATACATTAATGAGATGTATATTAATATTACGTTATGCTTAAAAAACGATGCAGAAAAAAATGATAGTAAAAAATACACAGGATATCTCATTAAGGTATGCAAAAAGATGTTACTGAGGTAATAAAATATCAACAAAAATCTACAAATACAATAATGATTTAAACAGTTCTGAGGTCATATTTATTACATATTACCGTTCTGGTATAAGTACGTTGTAGGATAACGGGCACACTATACATACAATTGGATGAAGTTACTTAATTGGAATCGTAAATTAATTGCTATGAATGTCATTGCTTTAAAATATCAAAGAAACAAAGTTTCTACTAACATTTCCATTGATGATTTGTCTTCATTACATTGCCTATTTTTGCTCTTTCAGTCTGAATCATGTCTTACACATTGGATTTTCCGAATATGTCAAATGCTTCATCAAATGCTCAAATTAGTACTAAGCTAATTATTTTAGTTGATAAATTAATTAATAATAAACAGAAGTAAAAAATTAATAAAAATATAGATAAATACGACTTTAATTTCGGTAGAAATTGAGACTATTTAATTCCTTCTTACATTTAACCCATTAATATTAGATAAAAGATAAAAATGGTAATTAATCCAACAAAGACCTTCGTTCTTTTGGTCGGATGTTTCGTTTATTTATCATTTCTGCTTTCTGGGCACTAAGACGCAGGTCCGTGCGTGCTATTCATTTACCTCTACTCTGATCCTTACGCTCAAGTCCCACGTTTCTTCACCGCTGAGGGTTCATTCAGAAGATTAATTTCCGACGGTTACCACTCTTTGCATTGGTCAATAAAAATTTCCGTCAGTACGTTTAATCCTAAGTGAAAACTTTCTTATTATATACCAATAAAATAGTTGACTTCCTTGTACTTTTTTCCGATCTCCTTCAATTCCCAACTGACGATATGTGTAAGGGAAAAAGTATAAGTTTTAGTCAATTTCGAGCAAAGAACATTCATTACCAATGCTTATTACTTAAGATACAAAATATCAAGCATATTTATCCCATTAAGGACTCCCTTAATCCAAGTCCTTAGCCTGGATCTGTCTGTTCACCCAATAAATCTCCCCCTTCCCTGAGCCACCTTCCCAGCCTCCGGTCTTCTCCAATCTCCACTTTTTCCATTTCCCCTCTTCCGCCCTCATTCTCTCCCGATTTCTCCCCAAAATTCCTCTTCTCCGCGCTGACAAATTGCTTCGTTACGAGGCATCACCTGAGCATGCATCATTCCTCCCTCTTTTGCGGCAAGATTTGCTGCTCCTTGGCAAATCCTGGGGTTGCGGGGGTTAGTGTTGACAGAAAGGGGGTTTCTGGGGAAGAGAGGGAAAAGCGTCGCCAGATTGGTTGCGAGGCTGTTCTGGGAGATTGGGATGATTTAGGTCGGCGGGTTGCAAAGCGAACGATGTGATTTTCCTTATATTTCGTGTTCTTAAGGAGGAGCTTCGCCTTTGGGGTCGTTCTTGAAAGCCACTTACGCGGGGCGCCCTACAATTCCGGACGTAATCGGGGAAGAATGCTCAATCCCGATTATCGGGACTAATGAGCTGTGAAGGGTTGCGTCCCCGCAAGATGCTCGTGTATTCTTTCAGAGGGATTAGTAAAACGAGATTGTGATTCGATGGGTTGAGTGGATGGGAGGAGAGGTGAAATATCGGCGCAAAACATAGCAAGGAATGAAATGTAACCTTCCATGTGTAAGTTGCGATTCTTGAAACGGAAGTAGCAATAAACTCTTGCTTGACTTGGTATCGAGCTCGCTTGTAAAAAGACAGCTTGCGATTTCCATTCGATCTGGGAAGAGAATCTTGTCTAAGGTACCTGCCTAGACCTAACTAATGCAGTGCATCTAAATTATCATGTGTATAAATGTACACTTCAAGACTCCACTTAGGTGGCAGGAGGAACATGCAGAGCCGAAAAGATGATAGGCAACAGGCGTATGAGCCCATGGAGCAAATATTTTGGGGGTTACAAAAGACGTTTATCCCGCTTAAAGTTATATAAAGACCTTTTTATTCGCACATTTCGTCTATTTTTGACAAGAACTGGTTCCTGAAATGCCCGTTCACATCATACAAATGTGGGTACACTGTATTTAATTTATCAGGCATACGATGGTTAAATTGTCTTAAATATATTAGGTGAGTTTGTTTTTTGGGTGCTAATTATTGGGATAAAGTGGAACATTTCCATAATACAACTTTCTCTCACGATAAGCAATTTTTTTTATTTATTTCACAAAATACGGCCAATTCGAAAGTTTATAGTTTGCATGACTATTAATACCTATTAAATGTTTTGATATAGGCAATAGTGTATTTTCTCATGGTTATTAGAAATAAAAATAATAATGCAAAAAGTTGATGTGAAACAGTAAAAGGATATACAGAAGAAAATAAAATAACACGAGACCAACATGCGTTTAGGCGACTGAACTTCTGTCCCTCTATCCTTCTTTCCTCCCCAAAGAAGGGGTTGAAAGGTAACTTTGCAGTTTCAAATGTGCATCTAGGAAGATTCCCAAGGAGAAACGAAGATGACAGAAAGTCTGACAGAACCGGGACTCGAACCCGTATCAGAATAAAACCGTTAGACATACCATTCGGGACATAGTTTGGGAGACTTTAAATATCCGTCTAATAATATACTAATATAGTCTATTTAATATTTAAAATTTCAGTTAATCAAAAAATGGTGACTTGGTGAGGAACTTAGAACAATCTACCTACTCTGAATGTAGAGGAAACCTTCGTTGGAAATAGAAAATGCGCAAAATATCGAAATATTCACAGGAACATGTTGGTCAACTATCAGGAGTTGGGTACACGAATGATTTAAAAAGTACACTTTTAGTTGGCGTCATAGTGTTACAACACAAGATCTCGGGTGCGAGTCCCAGGTGGATTTTTCCGGTTTAGGAAATGTTATTTGTGTTCGTCCCTTTTTATTGTTTAAGCCTACCATTGTAATTTTCCAGTAAATTGATATTTGTGGGAGCGTTGCGCAGTAAATAATAACATTTTCTGGATTCAAATGTATTTACTAGAAATTCTTGATGCAGTATATGTTAACGTATTCTGAAAAATCGCTTACATGCAGCTATTGGCTTTATATATTCTGTCAAAATTGTCATTAAAATTGGAATTGTATGCGCATTTTCGTTAGTTGAGTAATGAAATATTTTCTCTTACAAAAGAAATAAAAGATGGCTGAGGCAGTCGATTATGCATCGAATAACTCTTATCTAATTATTTTTAATGTTCATTTTTTACTGAATTGGGAGCAACAGCAACTTTGGAGAACAGAGAAAAAACATGAAAAAGGAAAAGTCGGACTTACACTACCAAACGATTCATTACGAAACGACATGGTTTCGACTCATAGAGTAATCCTCCAAAATTTCGAAAGACGACGTCGTATACCCGGGGTTTTCTCGCAACATGAGGTATACATTTATTTCAATCACAGAAAACAAAGAATATTATTAATATCCGGCGATAAACTTGAAAAACCCTCACATGAACTCCTCCAAAAGCCTCCCACGTATAAATCGCGAGTAGGAACCGCTCTCACCGCCGTTCAAATGGGATCAACTCCCCCTAACACTTTCCCCTTCCATACATCTCCGATTCGGACAAAGAAACGGCTCGAGAAGGGAAAAACGAAAGAAATCCCTCCCCCGAAATGGGTTAAAGCCCCCGCGGGATCGCCCTTCGGGTCCTGCAGGTGTTTCTGAGCACCTCCACCCAAGAACAAATGCCAAGCGATAAGACTGTAAATCCCATAAGAAGGCCACCGGCGGAAGGGTAGCGGGATAAAGGCTTTAAAGGGGAAAAGGTCCGGAACTTGGGAGAAAAGGGAGAATGTGAGCAGAAGCTGCGAGATGAAAGGAAACTAACTAAATTTGCAGGCGGGGATATTTTCCTCGAGCAATCCGTTGGAATTTAAAAGTGGTCTTCTGTTCCAAATGAGGTCTACGGAAAAATTCCACAAAGGATTCTTTTATCCCGCATGGAAGGGGGAAAGGAAATATCTTCTAGAATCCGTCTGAAGGAAATTTTTTTCGAAGAGCGTGTAGTTTATTTCAATCGTCGCGGATATGAAAATCTTGCATATTTCCGAAGTTTAGAACGTGGCCTAGCAGTGAGAGCTTTAACGTACTGCAGAAGGGAGATGGTTCGTACCGAGTACGGAATTCCTTGCTCAATGGATTTTCCAGAATAAGAATGGAAACCGTCCTTTCAGACTGAATGAAACGTCTATGAGGTGTTGAAAACGGTTGAAGATATTTCCTTCCAAAGTAAAGCAACGAAAGGTTACATTTATCCATGTATCCATAAATCATATATATCTCATAAATCTATTCACCGTAGTTTCGAACCAAATTTTTGACGGGATTCTTTGAACTAAAAAAATACCTTACTTTTAAATCAGAATAAAGAATAAAATTCGTAATTTTTCTTTGCTGATGTAATTCCAGAAAACAATTTGATATTAAATACAAAAATTTATTATCCTTCATCCATATTCACTAAAACGTTGTCATTCACCTGCCTAAAGATGGTTAGCCGCAATTACAAAAATTTATGATTGTGGCATTCATTACTATATACATACTCTTCAATGCCGATAAAATATTGGGTGTTCCATAAATCATTTTCTTGATCTTAAACTCTTCTTGTTCAATTCTAGTCGTCTACTTCGACTCTCCATTCTCTTATGTTCAATTGATCTCTTTTCACGTAAGAGCGGTAGTAACTATGTTATAATAGGCATAGGAGTATTTAATACTTTTATTTCAATAGAGATTGATACATTTCATTACAAACATCGTCAGGGGCACTTCTAATTGACTTTTTTCCAAATTTTAGGAAAAATATAAATTATTACGTAGACCTTTCATTGGTGACGTTAAAAAAATTATTGATACACATCCTATGGGAATTCCGGATACGAATATAAGTTTTGGCATTGCTCAAGATATCATGAGAATAATTCGCATCCCATTTGATACTGCTCTTGTATTCGTAAGAGTTATACTTTCCATGACTAGTAGAAGAGAAAAATCACAAACAATTACTATGGATATGCTTTTCTTGAAGGCACGTCCTTAGCAACTGGTTTAAAGAGCAAACCCGTAATACAGCTGGTATTTAATACACACAACCGCAGCAAGACTATTCTCCTCTTTTCTAACAGATAAAAATCCTTTTGGTATTTTTAAAACCGAGTTTGACTTTGAAGCTGCGCAAATGGAACTAAACTATCTCGGTAAGTTATAGAACTGCAAAGTAAAGAAAGAGGACGCTGCAATCGCACCAACTTATTTATCTAAACAAAAACCGCTGAATTATTCAGCGACGGTCTAGAAAGAGGTATAAAAGAGGAGAATTTGATCCACCCGAGTCCCGAATCAAGACATTTCCATGAATTTATGCATCGACGAAAGCATATGCGAGGAACGGACTGAGTGGCACGATAAATATTAAATAGTAATCCGCGATTTATATTCCGTTTGATGGATTTAAGGAAATCTCTGAAATCGTCTCACCGTCTTCCTAGGAGGGCAGATATAATAAATTCATATCGTATCTCGACTTTTCCTCCATTTTCGAGAGTGGAAACTGCGTATCTATATATTTTGTACACATTTCCATTTCCAAAATTAAGCTTAGGGATAAACTTTCTCCCAAAACGCTCTTAGGAAAGTGGATGGAATTGAAGATGGTCAACAGCGACCTTTTATTCTTAGAGGCCCTTTTGAAGAAAGAAATCGAGTTGTATAACAACTTCCGTACCCGGAGAAAAAATATATTTTTGAAAGGAAGGCGAAAGATGAAACAAGAAGTAGCAAATAAAATATCTCCGATTTTTGTATACTTTTACAAAAATTTCCCTGGAGCATAATTCAACGTCGTAGCCCATATTCCTGGAACTGTAAAGGGCTTTAATTCATACGAACCCGACAACGTGTTTTCTGAACTACTGTTTGAAAATGTCCCCGGCAGAGGAAACTTAGCCCTTCCGATGCATTCTTCATGCACATATGGTTTCTGTTTCGAGGATACCGCCATAAAATTCACCTTCCCTTGTGTATAAGGGGGATTCCATAGTTTACTTCGTAACGGTCGAAGATATTTTGCTGTTTATCGTGTTTTGCAGGAATTCTCCGCTTTATTTACGAATGCGTTTTATTCCTAAGAGACAAGACTCGCAAGAAGTGAAGGAAACTATCATATCAAATACGCTCCTTCACTTATTCCGGTCTCTCTGTAAAGTATTCCACCCGAAGGCCGGTTAGGACCTCATCCCCTCTACCATCAGCTACGAATAGCTAGGTGAGGGAAATGAGGTTTAGTAGGCAAGATGAGGAGTGAGGTAGTCTGCCCTTGATTTCCTCACTTAGCCAGAATTCTATAAGCAGAACAAGCCCTCGTTAGTGAAGCACAATGACTCTACGAGTAATACTTTTCGTAATATTGCATAAAGAGAAACCTTAATTAATACTATTATTCTGCATAACTTATGCCTCAGTAGCTTTCATATCATCACAGCCGTGAACAAAACTGAGACAAAAGTATACAAAAGATACATTTTTCTTCATCCCGTACCAAAAGACAAATGACAAATCATCACGAAAAGGTATCAGGACGCACTTATTCCGATATACGAGACAATTTTACACTTTTATAAATAAAAAATATGTAATGGCCGCCAATCAGGAAAAACAGTAAATACATGGATAACAACATGAGAACGATTCTAATCTCTTCGTCTACCTTAAGATAAAATATTGTCTTGAGTGGATTTTTCATAAAAATTCTCATTCTTATCTATAAACTGCCATCAGCTCGTTGCATCACAGTGATAAAACATAAATATCTCCGGAGTGACTCTTCCTGATTTATATCAATGACCTAAGCGACAAGATCGATAGCAATGTGAGGATATTTGCGGATGATTCGGTAATATATAGAGAAATATCAAATGACGAAGATAGTGCTTCACTCTCAAACGACTTAGCTCATATACAAATGTGGTGCGAAAAATGGCAACTAGATCATAATGTAGATAAATACTCTGTAGTAAATTTCTTCCAAAGGAAACAATTGAGTCAGAACCGCCCGTACAAAATTAGTGGAACGAATTTAAATGTAGTCGACTCAGTAGAATATCTTGGAATCACCCTAACCAATAACTTAAACTGGAGCGCATACATTCGAAAAATATGCGGTAAAGCAACTAAAAAGCTCGGATGTATAAAGCGTATTGTAGGTAGATGCGATGAAAAAGTTAGAGAGCGATGCTATTTCACGTTAGTTAGGCCCCATCTGGAATATGCGGCGAGTATATGGGACCCAGCGGATGAAACGAACTCTCGCGAACTCGAGAAAGTGCAGCGTAAGGCGATACGTTTTGTTAAAAAGTGCTACGATAGAGAAGCAAGTGTAACGCAAATGCTCACAGACGCAGGTTGGGAATCCTTGAAAGAAAGGAGATTAGAAGCTAGGCTGCGATTGATAGATAAATTCAGAGGAAATACATTTTCGGATGACGTAATTGATATTATGCGACCCCCCTGCTACTTTGCCCGATCCGACAGTGAGCGTAAAATAACAGAAATAGACGCGAGGACAAGTCGTTTTAGAGACTCTTTTTTTCCGCGAACGATACGCGATAATAATAAATCAAAGAAATAATTCTACTCTTGGTGTTTACACCCCCTGACACACGCCGTAAGGCGGCTTGCAGGGTACTTATGTAGATGTAGATGTGTCTCTTTCATCAAATTCACGGATACATTTTATATTCTTAGAAGGAACCCAATACCCATTTACTATATTAAAGTGAATGAAAAATTAACGAATACATGCACGGTCGATCGATTAAACGGTTTAAATTTGTATCAATAAATATTTGTGGATATCGATAACTAATTTTCGAATCAGTTAAGAGATCAGCTTCTATCGCCAGCTTCCATGACTTCTACTCATGATCCGTGCTGTTACATTTATATAGCCCATAATCTTTGAAATCTCTCATATTGCAAGCATTCTTCATTTAAAACATAGCAGATGAAATAAATATCTGCATATACCTCCTATATTATTAGTTAGCAAAAGTTTAACACTTTGACGTCCTGTGACACCAACATACCACCGGACGTCAAAGTGTTGATTATACCCTCGGTGCAAACATAGTTACGAAAAATCTCTTTCTTCTCGCATTTCAGTGTATTCTTTAGTTTTATATTGAAGTTGCTTCAGCAGTGATATTGGAATGGGCATTGACTCATCTTAAAATAGTACTACCTGCCCTATTTGTCCTTTGTCAAATATTTCGACCAATAAAATCATAGGATCGATATTATTACAACAAAAAGTTACGAGGTTGGCTAATAATCTATAAGGAAGCACATCCTGCGATGCACTGTTCCCCGTTTACGACGCCACGATACGAATCTTGGACTACATCACGACCTTTGGTCCAGTGTCCCCTGGGATTACAAGAGGGAGAAAAGTAGACTTTTATTCGACCCTTTCGTGTGTTTGCTTAGAGCCTTGGGAAGAATGAACCTGTGGTTAGTTTGGCGATATCTCAAGGGAGTTCGGAGATAGGGAGAGCAATGGCGATTGTTGGACAAGTGGAAAAGTTCATTCGGATTTATGTATTTTTCTCTCTCTGATGGCAAAGGAAGTTGGAAGGGAAGAGACAAGAGAGGTGAGGAGGAAAGAATGGCTAGGGTAGAACTCTTCAAGATACTGTCAAGGAGCAAAGAGGAGGCTGGTAGGAAACACTTACTAAATATATAAAATAAGGTGCAGATATCCCAAGAAAAAACCGTCATGGAAAAGGTTTGACAGGACCAGGACCTTTCTCCGCATCCGTTTTTCCTTGGGATGGTTCCTGGAAGCACACCTTTACTTGCAAAGTCACCTTTACCCTTTTCCTTAAGGTGCAGATAATAAGAGAATAGTTTTTCACTTTCATTATTGCAGTCATAGATGTAAAGATTTTTAAGCACGATATCTTACGGTGACTAGAAATCCACATCTCTACAGCTATAAATTAATTAATTTACCACCACTACAAGGAAAAGGGCTTAGGTTTAGCAACCAACCGGCAATTGGGAGGTGCGGGTCCGAGTCCCGGTCCCGTCAGGCTTTTTTTATGTCCATTTCTCCTTGGGATTTACTACCACTACATAAATAATATTAATTTCGCGGCCTATTTGAGAACTAACGTTGTAACATCTGAGAAACCTACGTAAATGTATCGTTCTTTCGGTATTAATAATAAATAAATTGTATTTAAGTAAGTTGGTAGAACTGTTCTTGATTTGGTACCTCCCAGAGGTTATTTACCGAAGTATGTGCTTATGAAGCTATTATGCGCGAGTAAACTACTCCATCCATGTGAATACAAGTGATTCCAATTAAGAGTGAATTGAGATACCCAGTTCAATGAATCATATGGCAATCCGTTATAATTAATATTTTTTTTTCAATGATCGCGACTGAAATTCGAATTCAAGATGAGCACCGTCGAAATAATTTGTATTTACTTCTCTTGCATATTATTTCTATATTTAAATGAATATAGAGTCCCAGCTTTTTCTTGCAAGATAATATATTTTCCAAAGCACGCCATTTTACACTGTTAAATCATGTATTATTGAATTTTGTCGAATAAAGATACATTAAACTGAGTTAAAACAGCAATATAAAAGTAATTAAGAGATTTCTCTGTACCAACTTTTAGGTCACCCAAGGTGTTTACAACACTGGTCACGGGAGTTCGTACTCACTTGACGAATATTAAAATCCTCGTGTTCTTCAGTGAACATTCCTCTAATATTTAGGTATTGCTTTCCAATGTTTGCCAAAAGTTGAGTTTTCGTTGGTGAATAAAGCCGAGTTATTTGCTTGCCTTTGGGCGGGTAAAGTTCTTCGTAAATTTGAATATTTATCTTCTATTGAATAACGAAAAACACTGAAACATTCACTGATACTTCTGAATGATACTTTCCGTAAACATTTTTTTTTATTTTTAAGAAAACTAATCGAATAGAAAGAATCGATTGATAATGGGAGATTCACCTGAAAATTTTTATTCAGTATCATCTCTTGGCGATGACGCTACGCATCCGAACTACGATTGCCTATTAATAAATAATTAGCAATGTATGGTTAAAGCTGTATTACCTTTACCTTCATTCCAACCTCGTCGACGTAGGGAATAGCGCGCTAACCTAGTAACGCAGAGGTTCCGGGTCCGAATCCTGTTTATGGCATGGTTGTATGCGTGTCACATTATAATTAAATTCATCTTAAAAAACATCTTTAATATGTTGACGAAACCTTAGCCTTGTGGAATTCCGTAACGTAATACAGAAATATTTTTTTGGAAACATTCGACTTAATTAATCATAAGCACGACTGGTTTCGGAGTTAATAAGTGCATCATCTAGTCTATCTGATGATTGACTAAACTAGTCCCAAACCGGTCGTGGTAACAAAGTACTTAAGTGAAATTGCTACATAGTAATACTTCTGTATTCCAAAGACGTGATTTAGGTTTATATTCGGCGAGCCACCAGTGGCGTAAATTAGAAGGTGCATCGATACTTTACCTAATCTACTATATTAGCTTTTCTTATTCTATGCGTAAAGAACGACCAGAAGTAACAGTAGTGATTATTTCCTTTGTAGAGCTTCTTCGATGCCTCTCGAAGAATGACGCTCACTTTTAACCGGAATTAAAATTTATTTTCCACACCGAAATATTCTGAAGCGAAAAATATTTCAATAAGCCTCCGTAGGCGATACGTAAAGTCTCTCGTGCAGTTTCCACCTGAGTGGTTTTATCACAGCTATAACAGCAGTCGAACCTGAAATCTCCACTGACGAATCGGACGTGAATATTGTGCATTCATGTCTTCCAGCCACGGGCGAATGAATAGGCTCCGTTTACCGAAACGATGGTATAGTGGAAACTTTAAGTATTAAAAGGCAGATATTAATCTGTAAATGTGTATGAAAGTAGAAGTTACTCGTATAGTTTACCCTGACTCTTAGCGAGCGTAAATCACAAAACTTGCGCTACGAAATTGCTGGAAGAGTTCCTAAAAACACGCCGAATTGAATATTGGAACAGAAGAGGGGGCAAAAGAAACTTGCAAATTGGAATAAGTAGAAGGAAGAGAAAGAATTGACAGCGAGTGGAGAGAGAATGGGTTCGTGGAGGTCATTTCTCCAGATCCGATTGGTCGGAGAGGTCTTATCGGAAAATCCGCTTCGCGAAAATTGATGTCAGAATGATGACGTCACCCTATGACATACTGAAAGTCCTCATCCAGAGTAGGAGATTAAACGCCCGAGTTCCTAATGAAAACTTGACGATGATTGGAGAAATCTCATATGGGACTTGAGTTTTAAGGAATTATCCCCTTGAGAGATTAGCGGGAGTCGGCTGAAACTGAATTATGTTTCTTACGGAAGTGAGTTGCGCATTATCTCTCACTCGAAAATTCTGCTATAATGATATCACAACCGCGAATGACTTGCTAATTGTCGAAATTTAAAGCTGCACGTATTATCTACGCAGAGAGGGAAGTGAAGTACTCTTAAACCGAGACTATAGGTTATAGAATACTCCCTTTCTTATTAAATTTGCAAGGATTTGTAAATGTTTCGAGTGCTTAATTTTCGATTTTCTATAAAATATATCAGTCTAACTAAAATTCATTAACATACATAAAACACAGCGAATAATGGAAGGATATAAGTGTTTAAATATTATATAAATAATGCCATTATTTTTTGTCTCCATTGTTAAAAATGTTTTAGTGTGAAGCCATAAAATCAGGATTCAGTAAACCTCACAAGTTTTTCTATTATATGTATTCTATTTCTGATTCAAAATTCATGTATGTCATTAATAATTATTAGTAATTTATTTTACTTAATTAATTCTTATTTTTTGTGTTGCCGTTAAAGTGCTTTATTTTAATCCTTAAATATGTTCAATTCTTATAATGACTGAAAAGAATATTTATATGTGTTCTTCCATAAATCTTTTGTCACTGTTACGTATACTTTATTGTCAAGATTCATTGCAAATTGGGAATTCCCCGTGTTTTATACATATATAAATAGATGCAGGAAACTTAGCGAGGGAAAATCAAATAACCTAGAGAATCTCATTATCTTCTCTGAGTGTTGAATTTTCGGATGATATAACACAATTTTCTTTTAACGGTATATTAAAGAAGAAAATGCGATCATATTTCTCATGATTCAATTTTGGAGAAATTAATACCCACTCCTTATAAGTAAGCTTCGCGTAAAGTTCCTCTAAAATAATTCCTTTGTAAGAGCTTCAGCAATCGTTATATTTAATGATTACTCTAATGATCTATCCAACATTTTATCTTCCTTATATGTTGTTATTCTCTACACTAAATGAAATCCTCCTTTTTCAGCCACGACCATATGCTCCCACTTGTCTTTTTGAATGTAATTTAATAGAACTCTGGCCGCTTTATTTCTCAAATTATCCGCTCCCAACATCTTACATCCTTAATTCATCTTTTATTTCTTATGTAAAATCCCTTTCCTTCCATTCATTTTTTCTTCATTTCCTTGCATATTAACTCACTTTATTTAGTGGGCTGCACTTCCGCTTGGACTATAGGCTGTTTCATTCCTTTCAGTTTCTTTAAACACTTAGCCCCTGCTATCAACTCCCTTTTTAACAAGGAACTACGAATCGTATTCTAATATTCTACTTATAAATCGTTCTAAAAATTCATAATCAGAACGTTCTTAGCATTCTCCAAATTATTCATCCTGAATAATGTGGAGAACGCTACAATTCTTCATTAAAATGCCGAAATCATAAGTTGCTTACTTTGAAAGCACTCGTTTCCTGTTCTTGGATTGTCCGGAAAGGGATTTATGAAAATACGACCCCATATTGTACTTAATTTTCAAAAATATTGAATCCCGGTGGGAGTTTACGTGCGAAATGATCTCAGTTGTCGAAGCACTTTTAACAATACTATGAATACTCAAAAATAGTGAAGGCATTGAAATCAATAGAAAATATCAAAACTGTGATGTCATTAGAAACGGATAACTATTCAAAGATTATCATTTTTTTTATTTGTGGAGACAAAATATTCATCTTTCTGGAAGTTTAATATATTAAATCTTTCGCATGTATAATATTTGAACCAGGTACTGTTTGGCCCAGCTGTAAATCGCTGACATACACTCTTATACCCTAAATGTCTGTCAACGAGCTTAGATGGAGCTTAGATGGAGCTTATGCTCTAGGAAGACTAACAATCCTGTGATCGGTTAGTTGCAAGTCTCCAAGCAACCCATTCACCGATTCATCCCCTCATAATCCCTAAGTCTAACACTTACCATCACCTCACTCTCATAATATAGCCAAGTTTTTGAACATGCTCTCCTTAACAACTCTCTCCTTTTATTAACTGTGTATTTATAATGTGTTCAGTAGACAAATGTGACTTTTTCTGCGCCCGATGAGGTTTCCTCTTTATTTTATCTATATTTACAAGACTCGTCTCTCTTTATCTGCTCCTCAAAGGACTCCATTTCTCTCCCCATCTACCAATTTTATTCTTATCGTTCTTCTATAGCGCCACTGCTGCCTGAAAGCGGCTGCTTGGATATCAAAACGCTTAAGTGAGGCGGTAGCCAAAGCTTCGACGGCAAATCTTTCTTTCGCAAAGTTCTTTTTTAAGTTCTGAAATGAATATTACCTACCTCTCTTGTGCGACTGCTCCTTATTGTAACCAACTTGACGTAAATGACGTGTAAATAGGGAATACACAAATTTTCCATAATTTAATAAGGCATGTTTTCTTTACGATAGATGCCCCCAGGTGCCGACCTCAACCCGAGGTTCCTGTTGTCCCTTCAGCGAATGCTCCTGGGACATCACGCCGCCTTGGCGCCCTTCGACACGAGACACTGAGGATCCAGTGTGACGTGGATGCCGATCCTTCTACAGGCGTGAGATTCAGTTGGACGTACAACATATCGAGGGAAGTTCTGCACGTTCCTGCTTCAAGGATAATCTCTGATGGACCTCTGACATCGTCCCTTAACTACACACCAACTTCCGAGGCAGACTTTGGTACCCTGGCTTGTTGGGCAAGCAATGCTATCGGAAGGCAGAAGGAGCCATGCCTATTCCATGTTGTGCCTGCCAGTGAGTATCAATACCATCTCAAACATCTAATTCTTTAATTCATCTTTCTCTCAATTACATGAAATTAAATTTGAGTGCTCGTGCATTTTTCTGCTTCAAGAAAACTGCTTGCTACACTGATTATGAGTGAAACCATTTGTACAAATCTTGAAAAAGTACTTGGCAAATAGTGGAGATTCAACCGGTTTAATAAAAGCGTTGATATCTTCAGGTGTCAACACATTGATATTGACTAAAACAGACAAACAGAACCTCTGGTGAAAAAAAAATATTTTTTGTACTTATGATTATTGCAAATTCCTAACAATTATAGCCCTTCATACAAACAAGTTTTATCTACATTCTTATCCTTACCGTTAGCTATAAGTTAAAGAGCCTCCTATATATATATGGCTACATCCCATTTCTTTTTGACAAAGGCATATGATTTTCACTTCTGATGTCTCATTATAAATTCATTATATTATATATTATATTATAAATTCATATGTTAGATTTTTCCTTACGCATGTCTTTAACGTCGTCATTCCGTAGACTGACAAGAGCTAGCATTATTCCCTTCAACCTACCAAGAGCCCTAGAGGAGGAATAAGGTTTAAGTCATTCCTTCTCTTGGGTTTAACATTTTAACGTCAAGGAAATACGGGAGTGAGGTATTTTTCACTTCTTTTATCACTGATCAAAAATGACTTGACTGCTGACCTTCTTCATACCATTTAATAAGAAGTGTCAAAGTTTAATTCAGCGTCACTTCTACCTCAGTAACTATCTCAATATAACAGCCCTGAATAAATCCATTTGGCAAAGTAAATAAAATTTACATTTATCTCTATTTTGCACCAAGAGGAATGTTAAAAGAAAATGGCACTAAAAGAGATACGATATCAGGTACATCTTTGGGTAAAAATACAAAATTAAACCGTGAGAAAATAGCCAACAATAAAGCGCTGGAAGAGGTACTCACAAAAGTAATACGCTCAGGAAATATCTTTGCACTGATCGCCGTGCGCCTGAAGACCAAGGAGAAACTGAAAAGTAAATATCGCCATGAATGGGACACGAGCCCAGATTATCTCCTTTCAAGGAGGTATTCTACCCACTAAACCAAGAAACCGAGTTAACTCTGTTAACTGAATACTTCGTAAGAAAGGCAAGCGGCGCTCAAATTACGAGTGGCTGCCTCTTTATATTAGTGAATAAAAACACTTTCCAGAGGGTGGAAGACCTGGGTTCGAGTCCCAGCCATCTCGAAAATTTTCACATCTGTTTCTACATTTCCGAAGCACTACCATATAATAACGGTATCTTCTTGGGTAACATTTAATTTCATTACAGGAAATAATAAACCACTAGTAGAGTTTTCACATAGGGAAGCCTTCGCCTCTGCCTTACTATTCCCTACTCAACACCATTTCTCTCGTTTCTCTGTAACTTTATGTCATCTCACAACTTGTCTTTGTCTTCCTCTCTGCTTTTTCCCTTGTATTCTACCCTCAGTGACATACCTTAGCACCCCCACTCCTCTCAGTATTTGACCCACCCATTTTTTCTGTCTACGTTTAATTACTTCAATTTAAACCCTCTCCTTCCCAACCATCTCTAATATCTCTGTTTTTGCTTTTCTATACACCCGACTTACCACTTAATTCTACACCATTCCCATAATTCGAAGGCCTCCAATCTTTTGCTAACCTCCTTTTTTAAGGTCCACATCTCACACCCATACGGCAAAACACTCCGCATCAAAGACTTTTTCAGTATTTTTCAGCTTCCTTGATCGATACCACTAGTCATCAGTTCCCTTCGCACCATCAGTCCCTTAAACTGCTTTAAATGTGTTTATCGGCTCCTTCTTCATTGGTCAAATGGGACGTACGGGGTAAATCCATTTATTTATAGCCAAACAGGGAAAATCCCGGGAAAAAAATCAAGATATTTATTATGCTTATTTATCAAAGGCTGTGGCGACGCATTTTTATATCGGAACATTTTTATCGGACGACATTACGTGGCCGAGGGCTACGTACCGGCGTGAGTTATCACAGTACGCGATTAATTCCGAAGTTTTTAGAAGCCCCGTAAGGCAATCATTACTTCCGCAATACATATTTTTTCGAGGACGGTAACGTAATTCAAAGGAAAAAACGGCCTCCTAAATACGGGACGGTGGCGGAGCAACGTTGATTATTCGCCTTTTTTAATCTCGGTCATCTCCGCGAATTTATTGAGCTTGAAATACCCTATTCATTTTTCGCGATAAAAGGGGAATGGCGATTTCGCGGTCGGATCACGAGATACCTTCGTTTTTAATTGAAATCCAGATGTATCTCCTAAAAACGCGATTGTTTGAAAGAGTGGGAGGAAATTAATATTTTGGTCATATTTTTGCGTGTTATAAGTACATAGGCAGACTAAAGCCGGGGAACAAATGCCTTTCCACGATTCATTTGACAGATTGAGGTGTCCCACATCGCTTTATAAAGTCTCTTTTTTGGAGATATAGTGGCATTATATTCATAAAACGGAGAAGTTTTCATTTTATCCCTGGCCCAAAAACCGTGTTTCTACTCCAAATGGGAGTGGTATAGCTTGTAAAGAACGTATGGTACATGCATCCGCGGTTTACAAAGTAATTCATGTTAAATATTCTACTATTTATATGGATTATTCCTTATAAATACAGTAAATTTAAATATTATCCATCTGCAGATAATGTATACGTAGTATCTTTATTTACAAACTGCTCTAAACAGCGTGAAATGAACGATAATTTACTTAAATAAAGCGCAATAAAGTACAGGATGAAAGGTCAACTCAAAATGTCATAATACGTATTTTCATCTGCCGACTAAAATATTACCTGGAATTGATTGTCAATGGAAAATTTATCTCTCTATTTTCTTTGGTCTGAATCAAAAGAGACTTTTCTGCTCTAAGTCTTAAAATTGTTCGAATTCATCACAGCTTGGATACTGGATAATGTGCATAAAATGTCATTGATGGTATCATGACGTAGGTGCGAAAGGACAAGAAATTTGATTCCGTAAATGTGTTTAATTATTGATGTAAATATGTACGTTTCAATTTTGAAAGTTGTGCTAGAATACGAGAATCGTCAAAAGAATTCCAAATTATACTAAATTGTTACAGATAGTAATATAATTTTAAATTTATAAATTTATGGCAGAAAATTGCAGAATGGTCTACGTAACATAGTGGACTCATAATATCGGCTACATCATATCTGAACGTACTTTCTCTAAATTTAATCAGTATATTAATCTTTAAATCTTCTAACTTCTAAGGATTCCCATCTTGCGTCCTGAAGCACCCGAGTGACGCTCACTGATTCATCTTTGCAACTTTTCACGAAACGTTTCGCTGCACATTTTCTAATTCCCGAATACAACACTTGTCGGCAGGGTCCAATACACTACACGCATACTCAATATGAGGGCAAAATAACGCAAAATAACATCGCTTGCGACCTTTTTTTTGTCGCTCCGACCGACTATTCTCCTAATGAAGCCGATTTTATTAAGAACTTTTTTAAGAGTATGAATTTAGGTAATCCATGTTAAGTTATTCGTGAGAGTGAGAAGCTAAATAGGTATCAGGTCTTCCGTTGGTTATTATTTTAGAAATGTCTCACTCATACAGATGGTGAAGTCGACGATTATTCTTTCCGTGGTCCGATTCACCCCCCATTTATAATACTTTTCTCTACAGATTCCATCTTTTTGCCGTCTGATTTTATAGTTTCATTTAGTGCATCTCTCGTACAATAATGTACTGTTACAATTAGAAATATCTACCAACCTACCAAGCCGAATCCAGGTTTTACGTGTATTCTATCCAAAATCTTCTCGTCGTAATTATAACCGATATTATGATGTTCTACTAATGTAGCTGGATTTGTATATAGTCTGCTGCAAGTAAATCTGAGGAATGGAAGCTCGAAACCTGCATCCTTGAGACGGTCCAAGAATGGCTCTTCTCCAATAAGAACCATAGCAAGCGCGTTATAAATATATACTTACTTTTGTTTTCTCCTTTCGTTAAAATGCTTCAAGATAGCAATTTTTGTTAATGGCTGCGTGCAGATGGGTACTAGAGGCAACTCCAAGAAGTTTTCCTGTGTGAGGTTGTACATTTATTCCCCATTCCCTTTTCTTCCTTTACTTTCTTTTACTGAGAATATATGTATATTTTCGATTAATACGTAAATGACAGAGTTAAATTTATTAATGCTTTACCAATTTATCATAAAAACTCTTGTTGACTTAACAATAATTTCATTTACGTTATAAATACGTAACTGGAAGTAAATTTGACAAAAATGAATATACTTCACTTGTACCTCTCCGCCGCTTCCAGTCAAGCCGTATTTTATCGATTTTATCTAAAAAGCGAGCTATATTGATAAAGTACGACGTCGCGTAGAGCCCCAGCGTAAAAAATAATAACTATTCATGAGCCATAATAAGCGTTGGGGGAGATATTTTTCTCGACCCCGATCTCCGAGCCCCCTTGTTGATAAAAGTGACTCCTGGCGGTCGAAAGGCTAACTTCCTCTCTGCACACAAATGGGGCGGAATCGGAATGCCGCGAGGGCCTCATTCTTTACCCGAAAAAACTGAAGAGACGGGATTTTGGAAAATAGTTCGAAAATCCGCAAAATTACGGGAGAGCGCACTGCAGAACCGTGTCAACAGCGTCCGCCTCCACTACGAGTTGGTGGAGGGCTTCAGAGGGATAATTAAACCATTAATCTTTCGATATGCTTTGTCAAGTCCCGGCGATGCCTTTTATACATCTCAGTCGAAACCTCCCCCTCCGCTCTCTCTCTCCGTGTGTCACGTGATCACGGGGTACATGGATTTTTCTTTCGGATTTTTTGGTGATTCGATTGGAATCTTTTTTTTAAGCCCGTAACCATGTTCAGCTATGACTTTTGAAGAATGCTATACACCCTGAACATAATCTATGGGATTATCAAAGGATGTAAATGGAAAAAAATAGCGCAATTATTCTTCGTTAGTTCTATGACAAATGCATTTACTTCGAGTCTGATTTCACAAACTAGATCGTTATCTCATCATATGCAGTAAATTCCGAGGTACATACAATGTACCATCTGAAAGTTATTATGAATCACATCTGATGATATAAAATTCACAAAGTGTTAAGATATTCAGGAAAATTGGTTGACCAAATTCCTTGCTAACGCAGCCCACTGATTGGAGTTCCAATATTACATGCATACATGGGACTTCATTAAGCGAATATGAAGAATATGAAGTCCCATCTTCCGTTTAAGCTATACAAGGAGAATTAGTGTTAATAAAAATAAATGCAAATGCAAATGTTAGAATAAAAACATCAAGAGTATGACTAATAAATTATACACATATCGAATGGAAGATGTATCCATTGTTTTTCGTATTAGAAAACAACATAAGTTTACATATATTAATGAATAAACCTTTACTAGTGGGTTCAAAAATTTCATTACGTTAATTCAGCTACTTAGAAATGCATTATAAAATTTACGAACAACGCTTAAAAGCGATAAAAAAATTGTAAACTTTATGCTGATATCAATCTCGCCATAAATACAGTGTTTTCCGATTAATTATGAGGGGATTCTTTTCCCGGATCCCATGAAATTTACTCGTGTTTACTGTTTCTTCGTGTTATCCTTTTTGTTTAGACAAATTAACTAACATTTAATGTTCTTATAGAAGGCACTGCCCAATGGTGAACTTCCTACTAACCAATAAATCGCGTTATATTTTTCGCGCTGCAATTTTCATTCATAAGGTAAATTTTTATGAAATAAGGGTTACTCCAACGTCCAAAATAAGTCTACTTCCACATAAATACCCTAAAAGCCGCCTTTCGGCGTGTGACGAAACACCAAGCGTTCGAGCTACTCCTTATAGTTATCGCGTATCGTTCTCGACAAGAATGAGTCCTTAAAACTTCTCCTTATTTCTCTTATTTACGTCTATTTGGAAGTAGGAGGGCGTTTGTGTAGTGCCGATGATGAGTTCGCAAATGTTTCCATATTAATTTCCTATTCTGTTCCCAACTCAATATTTCGCATTATCAGCTGTTCATCACTGCCTATGTTCGGAATCGTGTCTCATATTGACGTAATATTTTGTTAATATGGTCCACTAGATTTAGATTAAATCGGTTAATGCTCCTTGCCTTTCTAATGCTGACTTACGTTGATAGGAGCTTTTAATCTTCCAAAACTGCGGCGATGGTTCTTAGTGAAACCTTTTGGTTTACCAAACCTCCCCTTCGTTAGGATTTCAGCCGTAGAAGAATTAAAGTACTTGTTCCAGTTTTTTGTTCAGTATTTCACGTGAAATCTGCTATTGAAATCCCAGAAGTTAACCTAAGGATCGTAATTTTATTCCTGGAATTCCACACAAAGGAGGCCTAGCATATAGCAATATGACTGATTAAAGAAGTTGAGATGGTACAGAGAACAGCGGCACGATATGTTAAGAGTAATTTCAAAAGAACTGCAAGGGTAACAGATATTTTAGAAAAGCTAGGTTGGGAAACATTAGAAAAGAGAAGGAAAATTTACAGTTTAGGAAACTTATACAACGCTTATACTGGCAAGCCAGCATGGTCAAATATAAGGAGAAGGATAAGAAGCCCCACTTACCTAAGCAGAAAAGACCATAGAATATGGTATATAATATATGGCATAGGGCTTTCATAAAGGAAGCAGAACATGAAGGATTAAACCAAGAAATTCCATTTAGCCTTATTGATATGCGATAAATTGCCTATCAGACAGAAAATGTTAAACCTTAATGCAATTGAGCTCAAATTAATCACCAGTAGAAAACGTAAACATTCTAATGAGTATTGGGAGTTATCTTATTCACAAGAGTCGGATTTCGCTGCAATCAGAACTTAAAGGGATTCCCGTTTATTTTTCTAGTAATGTGCATCAATGAAAATTTAGATGATGTTGTGAGGAATTGGCGGCGTCTAAATACAAATATCCATAACTGTAAAGAAAACGTAAATGGAATTAGCAGATTCCCTAAATCATACTGACAATCAAGTCATCTCTTTTCCGCAGAGAAGAGAAAACATACCTAAGGACTTAAGGATTAGATCAATATCAATGGTCTATACTTTAGGAATTTAGTAACTGCGTATGCCAATGTCTTTTAAACTCTTGCCCATCTCACGGTACAACTGCATTTCAACTCCAACTATGCGGTCATCGATTCCTAAGGTTCTCCGATTTAGTCCGGCCTAAAATTAATAAAAGTCTAAAAACTATGCTTACTGAGAAATACTACTACCTTGATAACGCAAGTAGAACAAATTAGAATAGCATAATCCACAATCTGCTGCAGAGTTTCTTCGTGTGACAGTTTTCAACAAATGTTTGCTTAATTATAAGAGGTAAATTTCAAGTACGATTGTACGATACAAAAATTCCGGCAATGAATAGAAGTCGCGGTTTTTATTTACTTCAATGCCCTTCTATTACCACAACTAAGATAAGGAGGATAGTTATCCATGGATTATTCCCAATATATTTTTATCTGAAAAAGTTAAGCCTTCACGCGATTAAACACAAGAAATATTTGGATCTTTCAGATATTATGTGGTATTCCAATACCTTCATAATGCTTCACTGATAAAAGGAACTCCAAGTTTCGCTTGGTGACGAATATCTAGAGATTAAAAAAATCCGTTTATCATTAAAACTCACCACTTACTCACCAAACCACGACAGTGAAATTCGTGATAACTTTGCAGACAGCGAAAATGGCACATGAAAGATCATAAACAGGTTTTTTTTAATTCTTTCCAACAACATGATTATAATCCTGATATAAGTAAGGAAGAGTAAATGAAATTATGAGAGAATTATTTAACTATATGAAGAATAAAAGTAGTGAAACATTTGCAGAATACTGTTAAAAAGCTTAAAGAGGAAGTGTAGGCTGAAAACAGAATCACAAAGGCGGTATCATGAAGAAAGAACAATCATTCACGTGCTAAATACAAGAGAAACGTGCAATATCATCCTGAAATAAGGAAGTTCATCTCAGCTTGAGGGAGGACACACTGGGATAGAATAAAGAAATTCAATCGTTAATTCTAAATTTACTGAAGCAAAATGGATGTAACTGAGTTTCAAACTTTCAGAAATTCGTAGAGCTCCTTGACAGTCCCTAAAGTTTAATTTCCATCGATTGCAGCGCATTGAATCAGTAAGGATAACAACTGGTTAATTCGTCAAGAAGTCTAATGATGTAATAACACCAGTATTTTCTCCGCTCCACGAAGTATTTTCCCGAGAAACATATTATTCCACTTTTTGCTATCCTGTCTTCCAATTTGCTCCAAATACACATTTCGAGGGAAAATCAGGTCACGGAATACATTGGGACAACTGGAAATGCATCGGTTCTAGGCCTTTCTCCGAAGGATCTTCCGCGTTGATGAGAATAAGGGAGTGTTGTAGCCGAGTAAAGAATAACCCGTTGTTTACGGCGAGCAAAAAGACACGTGCCCCAGGACGGGGGAAACTAGCATGGAAGTCAGATCGGCTAAAATGGCGTCGTTCGTTATTTTTCTCCCTCTAGATGGGGAGAATAGGGAAAGGTATTGGTTCGCCTACTTTTGGTTCCTTCTACAAGAAGAATGTATCCCGTTCTGCAGTTCACCCCTTCCCTAACAAACCCGACACCATTTGCATTTCAACTCTCGGGCAATAATCGATGAGATGGCGTCCCCAGTCGAATGGGACCTTTACTCCGCTTTTTTTTTAAATCCCACAGCGTTTTCTACCGTCGACATGTCTTTCTTCCTACTTATCTTCCTCCTTTACTTCCTTGTATTCCTGCTTCCTCTCCGACTGATACCGATAACCCTGATCCGTGCTCCTCTTTCCATTCAGACCTGTGGGCCCATTAACCCTACCAGCAATCGATGAGTCGAAGCTGCCTCGAGGCACAGAAACACTGCGAGAGAAAACATCTCATCGGCCCAACTTTATCACTTTTAAGACCCTAATTCCAATCCAACCCTCAAGTTTTTATCCACAAAAGGGCTTCTGTTAAATTAAAAACGATGAACTCCCGGTTATCCTCGGGCGGATTCCCTTTACTTGCGTATTATGCAATTAGTGCATGATTTTTTACTTTTCGTCGAAACTCTCCGTAGTCTTTTCAAAAACAAATCCATCACAAAAAACACAAGTATTACCGCATTTTAATACATGCAGGGCTTATGCAAGACCTTTTCTACAGAGCAGTGGGAATACTACTGTAATGACAGTATCTTTGTTAAAAATATCCGATGTCGAGGGAAGAAAACTCTAAAGACTATGAAACCATCGAAAATAACGGATTCTGTGTGTGAACAATAGTAAATTCTATATAGACATACATTACGCAAATTATAGCAAGTAAAATTATGGATTATCGGTGTTTTTTTGATTATTCCTGCATCTTCTCTATGCCATTAGCACAGATAGTCGATAGTATACTGTATTTTATTTGGAGGAGTCGAAGAGCTTTGAGGTTATGACAGATCACAAGATACATGCATACATGCGAATTTATAGGGCTATATCGGGAATAAAATCTCCCATTTCCTATGAAACTCAATGTCAAAAACACGAAAAATTTCTATTTGCATTAGTCAAAACATAGAGATTAAGAAATTTAATAAGATATTAAGAACCTGCGCTCGTTTAAAAGCTGAAATATGGGATATAAAGTAAGAGAGTATGGCTTCCGTTGAGAAAAATACAATGACCAAATGTGGCCACAAAAGTTATTTTTATAACAGGATAACACTCACGAGTAGGGAGTGTAAATAACCTTCGAAAGGTATAGGAAAGAAAAAAGAGTGACAGATATCACCATATATGAAAAATAGAATAACAAACTATGTGCACATTTAGAAATACACCAAAAGAAGGTATCCACATTAGAAACAGATAGTGCTGAAAGCATGACGCTGTTAATAGGGAGGTAGTGGAGAGAATTTTTAGGAATATACAGGACTACAAAAATGTTTCGCTGGAAGGTTTGCTGTATTTTGTACTTGAATATATATAAAAGTAGGTATTTGTATTTGAATAGCGTGAAATACGTTTACCCTCAGAAGTTACGTCCCGATTACTTTCCGTTGCAAAACTGAGTAAAAGACCAGATCTTACTTTCGGGGAAACACGGTAATAAAGTGACTGACTTATCCTGTTGTCCCAGCCTCAGCTCCGTCAACCGATTTGAAATCTATTTTTGCTACTCCTTTATCGAGATTTTATGACCTCCCCCTATCAGTCAGTTCTTGAACCCGAGTCAGCCTACAGCGCAGCAGTCCCCGCAATAAAACTTAAGCCCCCCTCTGATTATTTGCGGCTCTATTTTGCGTCACGATCCGTCCACGTAAACTCCGAACAGGAAAATGACTCTGAGCGGAAGCCGAGTTTTAGAGCCCACGGGGGACGTCTCGCCGTCATCAAAATCCCGGAAAAAAAGAGCATCAAGATCGGACCCACGCAAGAAAATGACCGGAGCCGATGTTTTTTGGTGAAGGAATTGAGGGGACAAGGTTTATAGGAAGGGGTAAAAAGCAAAAAAGGATGTAAGAGGAAAAATAAAAAGTAGAAAGGTAAGGAAGAGAGACGAAGGTCAGTTACGGGTAAAGCGAAGAAAATCCTTTCGTGGTAACTCGTAATGCGACTTTTCAAATGCATCGATGAATTATGCTATACAAGTGTTGGTCTATATAAAGAATCAGGCTCAGCGAATCATGTAATGGAATAATTATGATATTGTGATATGTATGCCGTGCACTTAATACCTGACAAGGCATAGCCGGCTTAGGAACATCAGTTCAATTATATTTAAGGATTTTCTTCTCGGTTGAAGACTGTCTTAAAGTGAATTTAGAGGTAAAGTTTAAAAATTCCCTTTTAGCTTCCACTATTCATTAATATCATCATACGCTACCACTAATTGACACTATAAATATATCCAAAAATGCATAAATGTTTAAAAAATTAGCGTTATTATAGATATATTCTCCCATCATATGGGAGTTTGTCAATCTTATCTGGCATACTTTTAACTGAAGAATACGGAATACAGTGCCAAATTATCCGTAGTCAAACATTCTCTCAGATAATACCGTGACTGATAATTCCCTTTTAGAGAAGGGGATATTTTGTAGTTTAAAAAATTTAATTCTCTAGAAGATATGAATGTACTACATTACAATAACACAAATTGATTATATTGTTCTATTCCACAGCGGTTTTAATGTAGCACGACCGGGTTTCGACGTATTCACGTCATCATCAGGTGGCTCAGAAACTAAAAAAACTGAATAGTACAAATTTGGAATAGTACAAATATAATCAATTTGTGTTATTGTGAAGATGGAATTCCACCAAATATCGCTTACCAAGATTAATTGTACTACATTAGTTAGGTCGTGTTCGTCTAGAGTTACTGTAAACTCCTCTTCTGTAATTGTACAGTAAATAGATATTCGTCGGCACCGGGGAAATAAATATAACACCCCAAGTTTATTGAGTGCACTGCGTGAGGGAGAAAATGCGTGCAAAATAGATTTCATTAGAACAAAATCAAAATAAGAAAGTTTCGGTTTCTGTTTAGGATCAGAGGTATAAATTCCTCGTTGTTTTGTTTTCCTTCCGGCGAAAATAACGTTTATCATTGATTTCAAAAATCCCTTTTCGATCCTTTGGTCACAGCTTGTAGTATTTTGATTTTTATTGCAGTAGTACATTGATTTGTTTTTACGAACAATACTAAGCTTCATTTTCTATTAGCATTAATAGTTTATATCTCATTTTCTCATGCGCACAGCATCTATGGTTTTGTAGTACCTGTTACATTTTCTGAATTAATAATTTATATTCATACATTACCATAGTTTATGTCTATAAATTTAGTAATTAAACTTGTTAATCATTACGTTTTACGTACTACATTATAAATTCACTTGCATTTACGATGATTAACCATTTCTGATAATATTTTAACTAATAATTCATGTAAAATAGTCTATTTTACGATATCCCTTGGATATATAAATTTAAAATTTATTTTAAATTTTCCTTGTTAGTAAATGCGATAGCTTCTATCCCTTTTATTCTTTAAATTGTATTCTCTGCGTATATTAGCAAACTTTCCACTAACGTACTACCCTATTCGTTGAGATCTTTATCGGGTATCAAGCCTCCGTTTATCTTAAGGTAGAAGAGTAGAAATAAGGCAAGGAAAAAGGAAAAAGAGAAAGGATTAGAGAGAGAAAGGGTCGAAGATCGAATAAACAGGGGTTCCAGCACCCTTAACATCCTCTGAGTCGGCACGAACCGCCACATTCCCCCCTTTTCACGCCGTCCCCTGAGTCCATTAAGCTCTTCCACTCTCCGATTTAGTGCCTCTACCGATGGAGATGCATCCGACCCAATACACCGCCAGTTGTCCACCTCACCTGGGCGCGCCGTAAGATGGATATAAAAGAAAATAACGCATCTGGATAGCTGGGGATTGGTTTGCGAAGGCTTTTGCGCCATTGAAAACTACAGGCGAAAGTGCTGATTTTGGGAAGAAGAGATAAATGCGATTGAAAATCGTGGAAAGAGACGCAATGATAGAACTATCCGGGATCTACGTCGCCTTTATTTTCGTTTCACGAATTTCACAGTATTGTAAGACATTTATTTTCGCACCCCTCATTCGCAATCATCATCTCAAATGTGCATCTCTCCTACCACACCTTTTGTGCAGTTATTGCAAAGATATTAGGGCCCATAAATTGGTAAATTTCCAAAAAAGTGGGTGAAAATTACCGACGTGTTTGGAGCCATAGCCCAGGTCTTTAACTTTCCGTGTATATGCAATAATTATAAAGCTAGCACCCCGATTCGAGTTAACTCTGTTAATAGAATTACCATGGTGACCTGCGTTTGACATCCGGTAACATTGATTTCGCACATTTATGTATAGCGTAAAGTATTTAACTCTATCCAGATACTAAAATACTGAATTATTTATTTATTTAATACTGAATAATTTATTATGCTTTCCGATTAGTATAGGGTTACTCATAGATGGACACAACTTATCTGACACAGACTGAGCCTCTCACCGTCCTATTTTCGTCGGTTTAATCTCGTCAGTTATCGAGGTAATGAAATAAGGAAGAGATGATGTTTAGGGAAAGATCACGGCAACTTAAACTTGACGCAGAATAAACCACGTTACTGGAGACCACAACATTATACCATGACTACATAAAAAATGTAAAAAAATATAGTAATTTCAAAATAGAAATCTTACCCCAATTTTTAAAAAGTGTCTACAAATTTCAACAGCTTTTTACATTAATTAAATCGTCAAATTGGTGGCGAGATACAATATATGTAATATGAACACGCGAAAAATCGTTTCCAGTATTAAAATCACGAGGGCTTCATTGGATATTACATAAATCCTTTCAAACTACTGCGCATATACTAAATATGGGGAGAATCGAAAATAAAATTTCAAGAGGACTTCGCAAAGCAAAATATAACAAAATTATTACATTGAAGGTATGGACTAAAGATGAATTTTTCAGAATTATCACTTGAATTTAAAACATCGTTCATTTCTTAAGGGCCATTAACCTTATGCGAAGGATACGTTTTCGAAAATATATTAATACAAAAAGCCATTCATAGCTACATCCCTTTCAAATACTCCCTTAGAAATGATGTTGTGATTGGGTGGATTTTAAAACATCTCCCAATATATTATCATTTCCATTGAGGAAATACAAAATATACCTTTCATATGAACAATTTTGATATGATTTAAATGAAGAACATTTGGAAACAGATAAAGGAATACCAATGTTATGACTAGATATAACCATGCTATGGTTGCGGGAATTCGTTTCCACAAATTTCACATCTAACAAACGGTGCCTCATCTCATGAAGAAATCCACCATTGTATAAACTCATTTCCATTTAAGAATTTTCACCGTAATCAGTCTTATCTATCTAAAATGAAATTAGACGTAAAATATACTTTCCTCTTTCATTATTCTCACTTAAATCATGATATGCTACAGTAAAACTTAAGTATTTTTGCTATCAAGTGAATATTTCTTACAATGTAGAAAAGTACTGGCAGATACGCGTGTACATATATAGACCATATAGGACTTTTTATGGATGAAACGGTTTAGAAGAAGATACATTGCAAAAGTAAGCAATCTAGACGTGTTGAGCCGTTGAAAACTTTCCTTTCGTTAGAGATATACAGCAGCAGAGCATTTTTGCAGTGATCGTAGTCACTACAGCTATACGCGCATTTTTCTGCTATCAGTTTTTATCTCTTTGCGCAACTTCTTTAAGATAATACACTTGCACAGAGCTTCGACGACTTACGGAGAGCAGATCTAGTCACTTGTGAAAATTACTGCAGTGCGTTCACTTCCTGACATTAGTACTTAACAAAATGGATTGCCAAACAATAAAATTAGTACTGATTTTTATCGTGGCTTTTGTAATTTTCTTGATGATAGAATACATATTAGAATTAAGGATAAGGGACATTTTGCACTTTATCTTCGTGGGTAACAAGCAAAATTAAAGAAGTTGGCGTGAAGCGATGTTTCGTGAAAGACTTGAAACCGTCGGTTTGAAGATTACTCCGCCACCACAGGGCAAATCCTTGGTCCTCGGTATAAATCTAAAAGTGCATCGATGAGTTACGATTAAAATAACGCTGGGTAAGTCTTTCAATTTTTTTATCACTACTATAATTGCCTGGTACTGATACTACATTTGCTGCGGAATTTCTTGCGCAATAGCATACAATTAGTCCGTTGTAGTGTAAGTCTTCCTGTTCCCTCTTATACCACATTTCCTTTCCTAACTGATAACTAACCTCTTCCCTTGTACTACCCGACAACTTATGCAGTGATATTTCCCTTGAATCTCACAATCAGATATTCTCTCTAGTAATGCATTTCTTCTTCATCATATCTTCTAATCCTTCTTTGTTATAACAGTTTCCATAAAAACGAAGAAGCAAGATACTTGAATGAAAAATGGGATTGGCTATTACAAAAGTAGCCAAATGTAGCCTCCCGACCATAGTTTGGACAAGCCTGAAGAACTAGATCACTACCATTCCAAAGTTTAGGTGCCACAAAACAATCAGTTACTTCTTTTCCGCTCACATTTCAAAAATTCTCTTCCATAAAAGATGAGCTCAAAAAAATAACACTTAAATGAATAATAATACAATAAATTATATAATAGTAACTGTAATAAATAGTAAAATAACATTTAAAGTGAAAAATTGTACGCATGTGCAAAATCCTCCATGAGCATGTTGTGGACGCTTACGAAATGTCCTCCGTCAATGTCAAAGATAAGTAAATGGGTATGAGATGTGCAACAACTTGTAATATTTAATCGGTGATGCAGTTAGAAGGTTAAAAGGAGATCTCCTTTCCTCAGCGTCTTTAGTTTAACTTTATCGACCCTACGGAATCAGCATGCATTCGAAAGTGTTTGCGCTAATTTTTGTGATCTTCTTTGTCACTGATGTGAGCTGTAAAGCCAAGGATAAGGCTGATTCTAATGCAAAGGTTGCATCTCCGACGGTTGAGCTTCGCTGCAGAGGAAAAATTTGCCGTCGTTTCGCCTTTAGAAAAGTTCAGCACGAAGGGGATCGTGGAATCGTAGCAATGAGAGATATTTCTTTCAAACGTCCGTGATTCTGCTTCAGAAGATGATAGAACAAATAGTGAATTATATATAGTTAGTGATATATAGAATAGTATGAAATGCATAGACACACTACAAATAGAAGTGAAATTGATAATATACAATTGTAATGGAATTCAATTTGCATACTAATGAAGCACTTTCCAAGTATTTGTATATGCCTTGAGATGGATTTTGTTATCGCATTCATTGAAAAGTTTAATCGTTTATTTGTAATGGTTTCATTAAATGCAAACCTACTGAAATATCAAAAAGACCGACATCCTTGGGAGAGAACTACATTTCGCTGTCACAAATAAAATCTACTTTAGCATTTTTCCGCTAATTATTGTTTTTTCGTACTTTTATGTATAACTCCAAATATATATTTTTAATAAAGAAATAGTTTTAAACTTCCGTTATGTAAATAAGAATGTTTTATTTGAAATCGTTCTGGATCAGACTCGTGCTTTATTTAAGTTTTCTGTTCGGAAAATGTACTCTGATGTAGTATGATAATGAGTTTTGTCAGTAACTGACTCTGTAATTCATGATTAGGAGGATTTTAGAATTATTTACCATCTACGTCTACATACCTACCTTGCAAATTGCCTTTTAGCGTGTGGGAGGGGGTACACGCACCATGAACCTACTTCCCTAATCGAGAACTTTCGTGTATATTTAGCGGAAAAATGAATTTTTGAAAAGACTTTTTCCAGCATCCATTTTGCTGATTTTTCACTCAGAATCAAAACGACATATGTAACGATAATTACACATGGACGCATAATAGACGCATACGCTACATCTTCTATGAATGAAGTACTTACAAGTAGTATCAATTCAACTGAGGAAATTCAGAAGATAGTATGTACTATTGTGACAATATTTCAATGAAGAATACATAGCACTAGATCTCAATAATAAAGGAATACCGATGTTATGAATAAAGATATACTATGGTTGCAGACTCCGTTTCCATGAATTTCACATCTAGCAAATCATTCTCTATCTTCTAAGGTACTCCATCACCGCACCAACTCATTTCCATCTAACAAAAGAATTGTTACCGCCCATTCACTGCATATAAGTCGTAACTACTCTGTCGTAAATTAATTCGGAGGCAAAATATAATTTCCTCCTATATTGTTTCAAATTTTCATTTGAATCATCATATGATCCAATAAACGATAAAATGTACACCTTTCTAATCTCAACCGTGGTACGCAAACTACCTTGAGGTTTACAGAAGTTGTCAGATCATCATCGTAATACGGCTTCACAAACTTTCTGCCGGATTATTACATTACTACTAGTAGTAGTTACTGTCATTTTTACAAGTTTACTTAGTGTTGTTCAACTTTTCATTCTGAATTTATTGTCATTCTGGAAATTATATTACTGTCAATCTTGAAAGTTTTTTTCCCTCTATTTAGGATTTATAGCACACTAGTACTATTAAAACAATGCAAACGAGTCGATTCCGAGTAAATGAAATACTATCGTATGATAATGTATTCAGGATGCAGGTACCATATTGGTAGTTGCCAAATTTTATAGGAATACCGTTAATTTTGTATAGTTAATAAAACACTAAAAGAAATGCAAAACTTAGGAGAAGTATACATGGAGTTAATATGACAATATCTTCAATACTCATATATTTTTCTTATTATCAAATGAGTAATTCTTATTATATAGAGAAAAAATAGAGTAGCGTATTTATTATTTGATGATCATTATCGTATTATAATTCCACATTCATTTATCACGTTTGAAACATAACAGAGTTTATACAAGCAATGCACATATAGAAAATTATTGGACGTTTTAAGGATGAAAATATTAGGAATGGGATAAATAGCTAAACTAAGCAATTTAAAAGTAACCAATAATAAGAAAGCATAACCTTTGTAAACGATCTACACACGTTTTGCGGCAACCTTAGCCTCTACTTCTCTAAGCGTATTTTTCTACTATCGCCTGCTTGTTATCTCTATGCGCAACTTCTGTAAGATAATAGATTCGCAAAGAGTTTCAGTGACTTAGTGAGAGCCAGGCTACTAAGCTGTGAGAACCGCCGTAGCGTTATCCCTCGCTGACATCGGTATTAAAAATGGATTGCGATGAAACATTATTACTTTTTCTTGTGGTAGCTTTTGCACTGGCTTTACTTATAGATTTTATATTAGAAATAAGGATAAGGGACATTTTGGGATTTTTATCTCAGGTTGCTAAGCAAAACTAAAAATGTTATGATGTGACGATTTGATATTTTGTGAACCAGAGTTTTGTGAAAAAATGGAAACTGTGAGATTGAAGATTACTCTATTAAGGCCAAAAGTATTGGTCACCGGCATTACCATAAAAGGATGGTTTACGATAAAAATAACTTTGGGTAAGTGTTAGAGCTAATTTCTACTATAATCGCCATCTTGTCGGTGTAAATATTTACGTTAATTGACTGAATTTTCTTGCGCAATAGCATACTAGTAGTCCACTGTAATGCAAGCCTTCCTGCTTCCTCTTATACCAAATTTCCTTTCCTAACTGATAACTAACTTCTCTCCTTGTACTATCCAACAAATTATACAATATATCTCTTGAATTTCACAATTAAATATTTCCTTCAGCAATTTTCTTCTTCATCTCTTCCAATTCTACCGAAACATTACTTCCTTTTCCTGGGTTTTTTTTGGATTATGAAGTTCAATTGAGTCATCATAAGAACGCAGACAAAAAGTTTTTATTGTATTATGAATATGCAATGTTATTATGTATGTACCAAAGAGCTTAGTATTGCATATTAAGTGCAGGCTTCCGCCTGCTGTGTATGACACATAGCAGCAAGGAAGAACATGGTGATAATAACAATCTTCGACGCCGTTCTAAATAACATTGAATCAAATAATTTTCAGGTGATATTATTTTAGAGTGAAGAAAATTTTCACCGTAGAATCCTCATCTGAAAGTTTCAACTTACCGCAAATGCATGCATTAATTACATTTCCAGTCTCGTTTCTCGATCAAGCGAGATGTAAACTCTCAAAAGTCTTCAATGTCACCCGTTTCTAAAGTTTCCGCCAGTCTTTAGTCTAAATCAGTTGCAACCTACTGTTAGGTTTTCTTCACCCAGCTCCAGGTCAACATAATTACATAACACTTTACTAACATAAGTAACAACAAATTAATTAATTTATTTATGTTTTTTTTTAATTTATTTATGTACTCATTTATTACCAAATTAAAAGCTTTTAATGGCTGGTTTGGTTGTAATTAAATTTTAAATTTCGAAAATTTCCAGGTAAATTCGCGTAATTCTTTCCGATCATGACTCCGAAATGATCCGCGCCGGAAGAGGTATATGGAAGGGGAAGGGCCAGGTTTTTTGGTCTCATGGGACGTTACCAACTTCACCGTCGATCGTTTGTTTTGTTTAAAAAAAAGAGAAAAACTATAACTTTAAATCCTGGCAAAGTTAAAGTTTTATCTTATAACCACCAAACAAAATTAGCCAGGTCAATTATAATATTATCCAATAAAAAGTGAACAATGTGAATAAGGTCGATAAGGACTAGGAGCCACTAGAAATATATCCAGTAGGAGCGAGAAAATGAGGGTGAAGGTGAGGTTTCCACCAGTCTTTAGAAATACATCATTAACATCTTCAGGATCTGTCCCGGAAGAGCTTATCGGGAAGTTGCTCAGAAGTCAAAAGCAAGGCGGCGAGCTCAGAAAAGACCTTTGAAAAAATATGCTCACCACTTAAATTTTTAGTGCCCCATACGTCAGCTACATACATACCCAATCACTAAGGTCAAGAGGACGTTAGGAAACTTCTGTCAAGTGTTGCAAAATTGTTCCCATCCCTTCTCTTAGAGTTGCTCTAACTTTTTTATACATTGACGTTAGAAACATATTCTAAAAGGCCGTGAAATCAACAAAGGAACGGATTAGGAGTTAGCGTGCATCATTTCCGATTTTATACGGAATTTTCCCATTAATATAAAACACCAAAGCCAATCAGAGAAGCGGATAAGCTATTATTCTTTAAGGCGGAGAATCTCCTTCTTCTTAGGCACATTCACTTTCATGCCCGTGGATTTCAACGCTTATGTAATATCAGTGGATCGACGAGTGAACTGCAGGGAGGGGTTTATAAATGGACACATTAGGTATTAGCTTAAAGCCTCATATCCCCATCCGTATCTTCATGTAAATCTGAGTATATTCATTACTTCTGTAACGGATGAATGCCACTCATAATTCAATACTTTATCTATTTCCGCTTTAGTGAGGCGATTGAATTTTGCACAGTTCATATCTCTATCTACCAAAATCAGAATCTGCGTATCTAGCAATAGCATTTTTAAAGGCAATTCGACAGCTATTGTAATTTTGCAAATAGTCTCTCACCTGGAATCGAAACCAGGACTACTTTCACCAAAGGCGAACGCGCTACCCAGTTGGCTATCCAGGAGAGCTAGAGGGTTTCTAGTACTCAAAAATCCAGATGGGGACCTCGATGTGATTTATGTGCCTCTAGACTCTGATATCCTTAATGCGCTCCTGGAGGACAGCGTAAGTTTCCTCAAAAAATAATACGGTACTTCAGTTAATGTCTTTCTACACCTGTGATTAATGTATAATAAAGTAGGTGGGCAGTTACGTAGATTAAAAATTCATAAGGTATAGAACAATTCGTGGCTTAAAATTTCGAATAATCGTAAACCTACTTCAAAACTAACTATGTAGTTATACATGTCTTTGGTGGAAATGTGGTAATTACTGAAGGAGAACGAGCACAAAGGTAAAGCTACTTGGATGTATGGATGAGATGGTGAAGGAAGTTAATATGTTTGAAGAACAAAATTTAATATAATGAATTATCTATGGAATTGGCCGAGACGGAGTGCATAAACGAGGATAGTAAGGCACGCTGGTAAATTGTGGACGAAGGAGGTGAACGCGCCTTCTTCGGAAAGGAACAGTGGGACTGATACCAATGTATGTACGCACACGCGTAAAATCTAACCACATATTACTGTCTCACAGATAAATCTTTATTCGAAACAAACAAAGCGTTTGCTTTTCCGGTCGCATTTAGGGCTTTCCCAAAGTAAAGCCTTTTCTTTTAATTCTCCTGTTTTAGACTTCTGCCACTCGAATCCCAAGAGCATCTGAGTTCAAAGTTTCTTTTTAACCCTACATGCGTAGGAGCTCCAAAACCTCCTGAGGACTGCTCCCTCATCAAAAGTATGGCGGACGGAGACGTTATAGGACTGAGGGTATCCTGTACTCCCGGGTTCGATGGCGGCCTTCCGCAGCACTTTGTCCTGGAAGTCACTCCATCCGTAGCCGCCGAAACAACCCCTTTCTCTGGCAGCAACGACCTAGAGGACCCACCTTCTGGTAACGAGCTCATAGCAAGCGAGGAGAAGCAGCAGCAGGATGGTGTGGTGAGGCCTTACACCCCGCAAATTCTGGCGCCACCTACTGATCCACGGTTGCTATATCCGGTGGTTTACCGAGCTTTAGGGGCAGAACCTGTGTTCTCTCTAGATGCTCTGAGACCTGGAAGGTCGTACGATGTGGCGGTGCACGCTGCGAATGCCAAAGGGAGGAGTGACGCAGTGGTTATACCAAGGGTGCAGCCGTCACAGCCACCGAACGTAGACCATTCCAAAACGTATCAGGGTGCAGGGGGAGACGCCATGACCATGACCGGTAAGTACCAATGTTTCCTCATCTCCATATTTAAGGCTAATTTGTCTACCATTTTAGCACAAATACGTCCGTTATCTATGTAAGAAGTAGCTCGTATTTCAATCCTCATATTCAGCTTTTCAATCCTTATTTTTACTTCTGCGTGGTTCTGAAAACCTATCTCTTTGTTACCTGTAGTTGTAGAATCTTTAAGTGAGATACCACTCGTCGGATATATACATAATATAATAATTAAGATAAAAATTAATTAAAGTAATTAACGAATGATTATCTCTATTGATAAACTACGTATTTTTAAGTCACTTGTAGTTTCATTGTTTTCATTGCTCTATGCTTTCACCGCTTACACTGATTATCACTTCAAGATAACTTATCACAAAGTCACTCGTAAATCTCTCACTCGTAAATAAAAAGCTTATTTAGAAGCTTGGTAACTGTATCAATCGATTCCTTACAAAATATTATGCATTTTTAGGATGAATAACTTGTTAAAGGAACTCTAGCTTCATTAATCAAAATATGCTGTAATCACTGTGGTTGCTTAATGCACTTTTCTCCTTGTGTCTCTGCATGCATACACGTCAGCGATTGGATCCAGAAACGGTAAGGACGCACAACTTAATTGTTAAATTCTTAGACGTGTCACCACCCACTAAAAGTCCGTTATCTAGAAAAATATTGCTCTTCCACAAGGGTGATTTCCTTTACATTTGAATCAAGTATTTCATAAGCAGCACCTCTGCTTTCTATATAATATCGACATATCTCGAGTATCAGAAACTCTGTTGTAATATGAATAAGTAAATTTGGATTCTTTGAAAGTCTATTAAATCTAGCTAAATCTAATTCCAAATTTCGTATGATTCGAAATTTAATCAAATAGAGTTAATGCTACTGTAAGCGAGTTGTATCTCCCTTGAAAACTTATGGAACTTGCACAATCTATGAACTGATGTTTGAAAAAATTCACTATCTGAGAAGGTTTGCCAACCGAGGTTTGGTTGGCATTTCCTGATTTTCCCTAAGTTTCCATTTGCCGTGATGCAGCATATCGGAGTGACAAGTAATTTCGCAGGACCTCTAATCAAGGAAGACTAATTAAAAGCCATATAGAAATAAAAGTGATAGGTGAATCAAATTTAATCGAGTTAATCGATCCTTTTCTTTAAATGTGCAATACTTCTGTTTCTTAAATTTCTATTGGCGGTTGATACGAAGAGTGTAAGTCAATAAAAACTCAATACTGTTGAAACGGAAACCTCTTTTTGATAGATACAATGCGTATACTACTCGTACCTTAAGGGTTTCATTTGTTTATAATACGACATTCTTATATTGTGATTTACTAATCAAAGGTCTTCTGCAAGGCTTATAACCGTTGTTTTAAGAATGTAAAATATTGCTTTTGATTATATAAAATTACAGTAAATTATCTTTCAACTAAATTACTTTTTATCATTGTGACTTGGAAAGAAACTAAGCTAATACGATATCCTTTTCTTCTAAATTTCGCTCTTCCTTTACTTTGTTGACTATAATGCACCAAAGGGGTAGCTGACAAAGCTGGCGGCGGGTGATGCATCAGCCAGGGGGTAAAACATTCGAAAAGGTTGCTAGGCTATCAGCTACTCGATCAAATAAAAATCATCAAAGGAAATCATGCATTTCACGCTGTATAGACCTTTCAGCACTTATATTTCCCATAAAAACACCAACAGAACGTAAACATGAGTATGGAAGAGGGTAATCATGGAAATATATCATAAATAAAACATCTGAGGCTACAGCAGGGGAGAGAGCTTAATTAAATGACGTATATTATACAATAAGAGGGAGATGTACGAACACAGCCAAATCTTTTTTTTTTAAAGACCAGAAAGCCATATCGTGATTGATACAGTTGGTTTAATTTCTCCTCCGGAAAAAACAGGGCCCTATCATTACGTACATCTCCGGTCGGAACTAAAGTAAAGATCGGCGGCGATGATTGATTGAAATAATAGCGAAGAGGGTTCGACGAAGCACGCGATATTCCGAGATACACGGGCACGGAATCTCTCGTCAAGGTTAAAAAGTTCCTCGAATAGAGCGTTATACGGCAATCATGGACACGTGCTCGTATGCACATAGGGAGGAGTGAGAAATTCTGCGTCGCTTCCTGATCCAATTTATTTGTTCCCGATAAGGAAAACTGTTTCAACTTTCTGGTCGGTCAACACATGCTACCATGAAAGGACGAATACGATTATCGGTAGGGTTACTCTCTAACTCCAATACAGAGCGGCAAAAATGTAATTATACTTCAGAATAATATCACTGCGTCCAATAAATATAACGATGGATGAATAATAAATAACAAATATTAAGACTCCTTTCAGCAGTAAGGTAACTAATTTCAATTGAATTGTAAGGATCTTATCTTCAATATGGTTTTAGTGGTACTGGTAGTTAATTAATTTAGTGGTAATAATTATTCAAAATAGCTTATCCATGAAATACAAGGAAACCGAGTATCACTTCTATGATAATCATGAAAATAAAATCCATGCATTTATACCTATTCCAATGTTCAGTTATACAACTTTTACGAAAAAAAGAGTATGTTATTACCATTAATTTTAGATTGGTCTAAATCATCCACGTACTCTTATGGAAATATAAACTATGTTTCATTGATTGTCTTGACCAACAAGGGAATAGGATGCTTATAGCTACGAACATTTAGAAAATTTTCGTGTAACTTATCAAAGTCACGCAATTTGTAATCGGACAATATAACCGAAGACCAAGATAGGAATTTTTATTCAGTCACTTCCCTCTGATATTTGTTTTGATTTCAAAGGGCCTTTTTGTAATTTAGCATCGTAAAAATTCAGGCCTGCAAAAGATGTTGCACAGACACAGTATGAGAAATTTGGTTTAAGTCGATGGAACAGTTTAGGAGGAATGGTCTTTAAGTATGGATTTGTGAACTGATAAACCTACAGATAGATGGAGTTACTACGAAAGTATACTTGAAATAGAATTAAATATAATTACACAATAGTTTGAAAATTAGAACGATGAACATAATAAAGATTTTAAGAGATCCCGAAAAGGAATTAAAAACAGCATGGTTACCTGCTGATCAAGGTTTTACTGTTTCCGGCATCGTTTCTTATTTGTGATCCACTATCTAATAAAATCCCCTATGTATTAAAACATCCTCATCTTAGCCCTATTTATTCACTTCTCCGTCAGCCAGATTCTGTCGTTATCACGCAGTAGTTTTACTTCCAATTAGCACCATGCAAAGTGCTGATGATTTTAGCACGCCTATCGACCATCATCTTCAACCTTATTGTTCACGCCTTTAGAGAGTAAAAATAGACGGTAACAACATTCTATTTGCGAGGTGGGACCTTCAATTTTTACTTCATCAATCATCCTACGGAAAGCCTTGTGATTTTAGGTTTCTATTTTGGAGGGCACTTCCTCTGTTTTAATGTGGATGTCGGTATTGCGTTGGAGCTCTAGCGAGATTGCCCTTTTCTCTTCTAATCGAATCGATCCGTCCTCGCGACGTATCAGACAAGGACGGCAATCAACGTAAACAGATTTCGGAGGGAGATGAGCTGTTTATTACCATATCGCATGATTCTTCCACATATTCAGTTGATGGTGCGGTGACTTAGCAAAATGATTAATATCGAGATCGCCTTAGATAAACAAAGTTTACGGACAAAAATTCTTGCCCTAACGTAACTATCTGAAACATTGTTATCTATAAGAGTTTCGACTTTGTAATGATGAGGAGGTAAATTCATACTCTTTGAAAGCAGCAACATTAACAGCATCCAAATGTTAACAAAATCACACTCTAAACGATAAACAAGTATACCGATTAGATAATACCTTTTAGAAAATTCATAAAATTAGAGAAGAACTCATAATGGCAATATATGATATTATTATTATTATATAATAAACAAGCCTATGAAATTATGACATCAATTAGATTTTTAACTCGAGAATCGAAAATGTCAAGGAAGCTTACTAAAAAAATTTTATCCTTAGGAATGCAACCCTTTACACTCATGAAAAAATTTTGCTATTAACTTGAGCAGTAGATCACCTATATTAAAATACAAGTATTGACCACCGATTTTATTTTCTCGTGAGCTTTGATCAAACGTAAAGAACGATATCTTCTCTGCTGGTGAGATGAACGTGATGAAAAATTCGTTATTAACGGGAGTTTTACCATTTTATTCACATCCAATTTGAAATTCAAAAGAGTGAATGTTAAGAGCCATTAGAGCTTATCCTTTTTAAGTGAAAGCACAATTGAGGGAAAACAAGTAGCGTGCTTGCTTACATTCTCTGTCTATTTTCAAAACCGCAGCCAAAACCTCATTGGTTGACGCGTGTCAAGTGAAACTCTTGTATCGCTTACCTTCCTCTTTTTATATGCTAGTCTAAATAACTAGGAATTCAGTTCTCTATTTCGCTGAACAGCACCGATGTATAAGGTCCACTGATACGAACTGTAAAAATATACGGTCAATATAGCGTTCGACGTATCGAATGAAAATTGTATTATAGAGTTCGTTTGTTGCTATAGATGATCCAGTTGCATCCAAATGATATAACTTCTTTTTCCATCCGCAGATTCCGAAGCGGCTCCAGGAGACATCGTCCAGCAGGAGCCGATGGCGATCGTCTTAGGCGTACTCATATCCATGGCGTCCCTCGTCCTCTGCGGGATCTTTGCGCTCGCCGCCGTGCTCATATGCCGCCGACGACGGACGGCGACCCCTAGGGAGACGGTGGCGAGAGACGCCGACAGCAATGACAGTGCCTCCGCCGGCTTCGGAGCCGTGGACAACGACGTCCCGAGGGTGCGGTTTCGAATCGACGGCGCAACTGTGGCTCCGGAAGAAAGGACGTCGGTCGCCTCCACCGTCAGATGGAGCAGAGGGGACGACGTGGACGCCATGATTGGTGGAAGGGGCGTGACAGGTGAGGGAATCACTCCCGATGCTCGTTTGTTTCCGGATTTTACGCCGACAGAAACGTTTGCGGTCCTCCCGGAAGCCGTCAATGGGACAAATTAAGCGGTTGGCTCCGATGACCTCTGGTACACAAGATGTTACCGTACCTGGACCGGAGATTAATGTCATGCGAGATTCATTGGGTCAGTAGCGTTAAACCGACCTATTTGAATCGATAGGATCGTTTAAAACCGGTAATCATCGTGATGGAGAAGGGATGAGATGGGCTAATATTCTTGGCCGCCAATTTGATTCCAATCAATCCGTTCGGTGGGAATTTTAGCTAGAGACATGTGGGCCACCCGCCTGTGCTTTTCGTAGCCACCGCAGTTAAATAATATGCACCTTCCTTAAAAATTATTGATGTACTCAGTAGCTTAATTGTATTCAAATATTTATATTTAATGTCTTTTTGGACCAAGCACTCGTGCTGAGGACTTTTGGAGAATAGTAATTATGACTCAACAGATTGAGAGATTTGTGATTTCTTGATAAGACAACATATGAAGCCATTAGAAGAAATTGCTGTTAATTTAATTCATAAGCTAAAGGAAAATATTGAATTACGCATTCAAAAATATATCACGGAAGTAAAAATATGTTGGAATAAGCTCAAGAAAATTGAGACCAGAACTCGAGACTTATCGCTTTGATTACCATAATCATGTATTAGAAGACGTTTTACGAATTAAAATATCAAAAATACAACGAAAGTTGATTTAAAACTAAGAAACACTATGCAGAAATATTTATAATTATAAAAGAAAGATCTAGAGTTCCTCAGTGAATCTCAGTGTATTTTACTGTGAATTTCCAATGTCTCTTTATGATTAAAATAACTATTTGAGACCGCAAAATATATGTAAATAATTACTAATTAGATAGGAGGCAAGTATTGCTTTCGTTTCTGAAATTGTACATTTGCTATCTATTAACAAAACAGATTATATTTTCTTTTTCTTTTTTACTTATTTACGAGTTGGGATTCGGTTACTTAAGTAATAACTTGTAGCATAATCTTGCAAAATGAAAACAGTTTCGACCCTCCTCACATTTATGAATTTCGACATTTGAATAACCCTCGTGACCAATTTTGCCCGATAAAGATGTGTGTATGTATATATGTATGTGAAAAAAGTGATACTAGCGCTCAATTATGTACAATGCCCGTAAATGACATTAGATCAACAGGTCTATATTTGCTATATGGCTGTTATAGCCAAAGCTCCGGCAAATCAGCTCAATGGGTAAAAGCAGCTGCCCGGTAAGGAGAAGTTCCACGTTCGAGTACCGGTTTCGTCAGAATCTTGATTCGACTCTGGAATGGTACCGTTGATTACATTTTTGTTGAAAAAAAACCATCAGGAATGAGATTCTGTATTGTAAACATTTCGTCATCAATTATAGCATCCTCAGGGAGAGAAACAGAATGACCCCACTTTATTAGCTGTTAAATTATTGAGCTCAAATAACTATCTATGCACACATCAAAACAACGAATTGACTAAGGGATTATACCGAAAATCAGCTAAACAGGAGCTATAAATTAAAGTGCTCTGCCTTCCGTAAACTTCCTAAGATGAAACAAAAGTGCATATAGCTGGAAATATCCTTTCTGAGTAATGAAGATATTTCGTATATTGTTTATCATAAAACATATAATATCATATAAATAAACGGGAATAATATTATATAAATATAAAAAATGCAGATGCAATTGTTAATACGTTCTCCAATAGTTTTTCGTAGGCTACTGTCCTTTTAAACCTTCCATGCTATTCTCTAACCACACACACCGCAAACTTAATCCGAACTCATCCAATCAGCTGTACCCTCAAATTACTGAAACGGGCCCCGAAGCCATCATGTGAGAAAATGGGGCCGCGCAGAAAGGGGTAACTCTGCGCCAAAGCTTTATTCTCCGGGGCATTGAAAATTGGGGGTATTTACCCATAACCTCTTCGAAACTCATCGGGGGAGACTAACGCTGCTTCAACTTCACTTGCGTTGAGACTATATCGTACTACGATAGCTACGTGATTCATAATCGAGGTTTGGAACCTACCTCGCCTCGTCTCTACGTCTAGGGAGGCGCATAATCATGAGTTTGCCTTTAAGGTGGAGTGGAAAATCGACATAGATCGAGTCTGGGATCACTTTCTCTCTATCTTACCGGAGGATATTAAGTTTTCGGGAAAGGCAATCTAAGCAAACCACCTTCCGTTACGAAACTGTCTCGATTGGTAGTTCACCTCCCTCCTTGAAGGTGCTGAGATTAGAGACGGGATTGCATGAGGGGGAAATATTTAACTTAACTTGGGATTGAAAATCAGCGTGAGTTCAAACAGCCGAACTACAAGTGGCGGATGTCACTTCGTACAGTTGCGTTACCCCCTCGATTTCACATTGATTATGACAGGGATAAACGTATTCGTTCATAGATTTACTATTTTATGAAACATGAATGGCTTGAAACAGATAAGTGATTTACCCATTTAAATGCTTGAAATTGTTTTCACATATCATAATTTTGATTTCTACTATGCCCCTCCCTATTGCAGGTATTGCAAAAATTTGCAATGCCTGCAATACATTTTGAATACCTTGAGCTGGGATCTTCCGCAAGGTATTAAAAAGAGAGTTCCATTAGGATTTTTCATTTTAATTTACTGAAAAACGATCTAAGCAAACTTTTACGTAATTCAATTGACGCATCTTTCAGGTATTATTTATTTCAACGATTCATTTTTATGGATATAATATCACTGAACTACACGAATACGAAGAATTCTCATGAATCTTACAAGTGTATGCGGCAGGAAAAACGGAAAGTCCACTACCTAAAAGAGGAAGAAGCCTTAAAAAAAAGAAATTTGAAAAAATCGGACACAGAAAAAGATGGCATCGAATACGTCCAGATTTACAAGCAGAAAAGTCAGGAAAGCATTTAAGAAACACGTCAGGACTTACACTGAAAAAGTAGTGAAAGTGGCTGTAAAGAACAACAAGAGCATAAAATAGGTCAGACAACGCCTCTTCGTAGAAAAGAAGCAGATCTTAACCCTACATAAAAGTATATGGCACCACCACTTGCAACAGACAAGGAATACTGACGACAGTAGCGAAATACTTCAACAACCTATGCTAGAAAACTGAATATGTTGAAATGGAAAGCCTCAAAGATAGCAAAAGCTCACGAGATACCCCCTCTATTCTCCCAGGATAAATAATAGCTCTAATTAACGAGAAAGATGAAGAATGAAAAATCAAGAGAAGTAGATGGTATATTGGTGGAATATTTGAAACTTGGTGCAATATAGATTTCTCCCATTTTAGCGATATTATTCACTAATTACCAATGGAGAATCCCCAAGGACTGGAACGATGCAAATTCTACTTTCGCACAAAGAAGAATGCAAAGAAAATTTGAAGGATCACCGCCCCATCACCCTCCATCTTATTCTTTACAAAACATTCATAACGATATTAGTTATTCATTTGAAAATTACCCTATACTCTGCCGACCCTATTGAGCAAGCACAATCCCGGAAGGATATCAGAAATGAATCAAAATGATATGCCACCACTACTCTGCTTTGTGGACTATGTTCAGGCCTTCAACATAGCAAATACTTCATCTACATTAGAAGACATAGAAAACTAAGGAGTAGATGCAGAGTACATCCATCTTTTACGCAGCATTCACAAAATTGCCGTAACTTCCGTATTGCTGCACGAAGAAACTGACGAATTCAAGATTGCGAAGTGAGCTATACAATGCGACTGCCTTTCATCAATTCTTTTTACATTAGTTCCGGAAAAAATTCTAAAAAGTTTAAATGGGAGTAGTAGGTTTTATGGATAAATGGAGAGTCATTTGCGTTTTGCAGACAATTTTTTACTCTTCACCAAAATGTGAAGGAAGCAAAGAAAGACTCCTAAAATCGGGACGAAAGATAGGACTCAGGATAAACCGAGCAAAAACAAAGGCAATATATAATCCATTGCAGCGCAAGTCCAAATAGAGCTTCAAGAGATACCTCTTGATTGGAATTACTTCGGAGTACACAATACCTGAGACATCTAGTAACAACACGGGAGAACTTGATTAATGAAGTGATTCGATTAATAAAACTAGGCTGAAGCGCATTCTGAAGGGAAGCCCATATTCTGAAATAAAAAATGCCAATGGTCTTGAAGAGAAAGATTTTCAACCAATGCATTTTACCTGTCTTGACGTATGGAAGTGAAACATGGGTGTTAAACGCAGTAAAAACCCAGCGACTTCAGACAGCACAAAGGAATATGGAACGGTGTATCCTTGGAATCACAAAAAGACACAAAAGTTAATACGTGGGTTAGAATGATGACAAGAGTGACGGACATAATTGATAAACTAAGGTCTCTGAAATTTCTGTGGGCAGGGCGTGCAGCAAGAAGAAACGACAACTGCTGGACCACTGGACAACTGCTGGATGACAGTCGTTCTAAACTGACCACCGAGAGATGTGAAGAGACTAAGAAGAGAACCGAAGAGAATTGGAAAAAACTTGGACAACGATGATGATGAATTCTGGAAATATAATCGATGTGTAGCTGAATACATTCAATATGGTCAATTCAATCTTAAATCACTGTAATAGAAGATGGAATTCTTAGAAAACTCATTCAAATTTCTCTTCATCCAATAAGATTATAAATATGTGTCAAAATTAATTATAATTATGATCAGGATAACTGAATAATTAATTGATTCCTGTAGTTTACCATTTTCAGCGAAATACATTCACTAAATCAGCCCTATAAATTCTTTCTACTTTTTAGCTTTCGGAAATATTTTATTCTCAGCAATATCCATTGATTCCTACTTTATAATATACACTAAAAAACATTGCCAAGTTCTTAATCATTAAGAGGACCGCGTCAACCTCTTACCTCATAGGGCTGCTGCTTATCGAGGGCCGGACTTGGCTGTTTGATACCAAAAGTAGAGAAGAGTTTAAAAAGAAGAATAAAAAGAAATATTCCGAAAGAAGAAGTGAAAACTCTAAGTCATCCCAATGAACACTTTTACGGTGTCTCCTTTTGGAAGGATTCTATACTTGGGCCCAATCCTTCCTACATCTCTTATTATTATTTCGGTGCGGAGGCGTAACTATATCAACCCCACACCAAACTCTCACGTCCTTCTGAACACAAGGGAGCAGGGTGGCGAGCCTAATTTTCGGGTCCTGTATCTCTAGCCACAATTTACCCAAAAGCTAAAACGTCGCAAGATATCTATCCTGAGGAATAATTCCTATACGGGGAAATCTTCCCTTTATTCGACCGCGAGATACATAACTTCCCTCCAGAACCATTCGCACCCACACAAGTCGGAAACTTGGTCCTTTTCTGCCCTGTTGAGCCCATCCTCCCTTTCGGTTCGCCCTTTTCCCTTTCACCTTTCTCCTCCAGTTCCTCAAATCCCCAAACAAGGTCGGTTCTAATTAAATTACGGGTTACAAATTCTCGGCCGTCCCGATATTGCGTCTTTCCGTTAAGGATCCTTTGGGCCGCCGCGCTGTTTGCAAAGGAGCGAAGTCCGCTGACCGAACCGCAGAAATATAGCCGATTCCGCTTGTAGGAACACGTGCGGTAGTATATTAAGGTATATTAATATGCGACCTATGTGTACGCTTCCAGATATCGCTGACGGCAGGTGAGAGTGCGAAACGTCACGTGACCCTACGGAAGGTCAAGATCTGGGTGTGGGGCTACCGAATTGCGCAGACTGGTTTTATCACCGCCCACACCAGGTAGAGGACTCTTTTTACATCGACAAACCGCGTATAAAAAGAACGTGAAGCCATCAGCCTACTCCTGATCTGTGAGCTGTCTATGATTAAATAGTCCATCGTAGATATTTTACAATAGAATTTTGATCCTTACGTTTACTAAGTGAGAATACTTTCAATTTTTTTCATTTAAGAAGACAGATTAAAAATTGAAATCATTTAATTAATTTAGTTTCCTAAAAGTGAAGAAATCGCCGCACTGAATACAGGAAAAGGTCTCAGGTTCTCAGCTTATAGTTAAAACGGATTTTTCCTCTTCAGCCTTTGTTTCCGTAAAGCAAAAGTTTTCTTCTACTCTCAGCTGTCAATTTAATTGGGACTCTCTTATAATTTCTGATGAACGTTATCTCTATAACGGTGATTTGTAACCCATTTTCCATTCCTGGAGATAAAAATATACCAAACTATCAAAATAAGGTTGCTTATAAGTAATAAATTATAACAAAATCGAATATCATACATACTTTATCTTTTAATTCCTAAATCTTATTTCAAAAGGGATGAAACAAACGTGCTGCTATTAACTGCAATTAATGAACGCATATTTGAACAGTTTTCAATTCGCGATGAATATCTACGTGTCTAAAAACAGAGTGAGCCATACAACATACATCGAGTAATAGCATGACCTTGCACAGTGATTTCCAACCGATGTGCCGTGAATAAGCAACCGTGTGCCGCGTAAATTGGTAGAGAGGTTCAAGATATGACCAACTCCTCATTACATCTGCGCAGTATTTCACGATATATATGAATTCATCTGATAGGACATCGTTATGGTAGCTCTAGAATATATTATTCTACAGTCAGTATTTCTTTTTATCAGCTTTAATATACTCGTATCAATGGAGCTTGCAAAGCTATGCGGTGATGCGGTGATAGTTTGTGTACAGTATTTCTGTGCAGAGGAAGGAAAAGATTCGAATGAGCTGGGTTATCTAATACTTTGGAGAAGACATATCAATAAACTAAACTAAAATCTTTCACTCCTGTCATTGATTTGATGGGTTCTCTAAGTCATCATGAACGTATTGAATTAGTTATTGATTACTCCAAATTTATTGACCGTTTGAGCAAAGTTGCTGAGTACGCAGAAGGTTCAATGTATTTATATCCATATAATACACTAGACACAAAGGTTTATATGAAAGCTGAAGGTACTAATGTACGTAAAGTGCAATAACCGGGCCTTATGTTTACAGTTTTACACATAATAAATAGACCAGAAAATAATGATAGACAATCCTAAGTAATATTTATAGTTTCTCACGCATTATGTTCGTAGCGCACATACTGATCAACGGTATATCTTGTTGCCAAAATGGCAGATTACACACCATTTGATGAAATATTCCAAAAGTGATGCACTCGATGGAGTTTAAAAATATTAAACATGAAATGCAATAAAATTGAGTTTCCCGTCTTCTCGTCAACGCAAGTATGAATAACAGATTGTTTTTCTAATAGTTTACATACACAAATTTTCAATTTGAATTAACATTAAGAAAGGTTTAGGTGTAAGAGGAGATTTACAGTCTCAATCTCACCCTGAATAAACATGTATTATATCATTTATGCATAATAGAGGGCAACTTTCATGGAACTCAGTCAATGCTCCCTCTATCCTTCCATTTCTCTACACTCCTCGTTTTATCACGGATTTACCTCATTTCATTATACGGAGGTGAACTTCTGAATGAGAGGTATAAGTAACTCATCCCTCCGATAATAAACTTATCGTCAACCCCTTCGGAGAATCTCATAGAACTTAAAGACCATTGCAATACCCTGTAAACCAGTGCTGCTTATTCCAAGCAGAAGACATGTCTCGTCCTAATTTTCCCCGGACGTGCAATGCATAAACGCCCTAGACATCCCATCGGATAAGCAAGGTCACCCCAACGGTCCGAGGGCACAAACTAAGGCTCGACCCCAGGGGATGCTAGGGCTACCAAACCCCCCTTCCCCACATACCTCTTCTCCACGCTAAAGACTCCCAGGGACTGTTTACCCTTTCCAAAGACCCCCTTGATACTCGCTGTTCCTTTCCGTGGCTATATCGCAAAGTCCTTATCCTTTAAGGCCAAAGCTTCCCCTATCTTAGCACACCCTCTTCTCTGTCTTAGCGAATGCAAACTATTTCCCCGGCTCGATCTCCAATGCGTGCAGAAATGCGGCTTGCGGAGCCCCTATCCTCATTACCCTGCCGGGAGATTACGTTCATTCCTCAGGGGATGGTTGGGTCATTGCGGTCGGAGCGGCGTGGTTGGGATTTTCTTCCGGAATTTTCTGATGGGATTTGCGGAAGGATTCGTTTCCTGCAGTGATCGTTATCGGTAATGTTTGTAGCTGTCTATAATTTCTCTTTATAGAATGGTTTATGAAATTTTTCCTCTCAGATAAGAATGGCTCTGAGATTGTCAAAATCGGCATATGTGCTTATGATATTATCTAAATGGTAACCATGATTCAGAGAAATTAACTGACGAGGTTAGAACCGGAAAGTCCTCTCTTGAGTGCTGCCTGATTTGAAAATTTCTGCGCAGCAGAATATTCAAACATTTTATTTTACTCTTGAGATATGTGTAACTAAGTTAACATTCCACCTCAAATAACGATGAATTAATAATTTAGGACAATTAGACTATAAGCGTCCCATGTGTTACGACATGGGACGCATGGAGTCTCCTTATATATCTCCAGCCTCTCGTATTAGAGACTTAAAATACCTCTCTGAAGCAAATTCTTAAATTTTCGGAGTATATATCGAATAATGATTTTTTTAAAGCGCACTAAATTAAAAGAGTTGACACTGATGTATGATATCAGAAAGAATTTTAATGAGAAACTTAAAAATCTACCAGCATTCAGAGACCTTTGGAACGATTTTCTAGCCGACCACCATAACTAACATAAATCACCGAAATATATATTGAAAATAATTAATTGCCAACCAAAATAAAACTAAGATATACTTTTTCTACTTTATGGAAAACAGAACGTGATTTTTTTTAACTTGTTTTTATTTCAGCTGGACAAGTGGTCCAGAGTGTGGCCCTCTGGATGTGGCCTTTAGGATCTCTGAAACGATTGATCAGATCACGAAATAAATTCGCAATAATCGCATCATCCAGTAACTTAAATAAATGAAGATCTTTTTTAATGGATACAATTGTGAAAGAGTAGATGAATCCGTACTGTCCGGGAACCTTTCTGGTAGTATTCCAAATGGGAGGGAATAAACTGAACGGAACTGTATTAGAGACTTATAATACCCTTTTTAATACTTTTATTGCTGACCAGCCTCGACATGAAAGCACGATCGTGTATCTTTACGCCGGTAACACCAAGATTTTAGCGAATGGGATAGCGCCGGACAATGCCTATAATAGGTCACAAAAACACCTAGGTGTAATTAATGAATGGTGCCACACCCGGAAGATGAAAGTCAATCCTGACAAACGTGGGAGGCTGGTCTTCCGTAGGAATAGAAAATACAAAAACATGGCGACCCTGAAATAGGGGAATTCTATTATCCGAAAAACAAAAAAGCAGAGATTTTTAGGCTTAATTTTAGGCGTGAAACTGACATGGAGATACCATATTCAGCTTTCACTGACTAAAGCCAATGCAGCGGTGTTGTCTCTTAATTTTTTTACTTTCCAATGACAATATTTAAAAAAAATTGAAATTTCTATCATTTAAAACCACGATTGGATTCTTTTTAGTACACGCCTGCCTTGCCTGGATCTATTTAATAATTAATTTATTTTAATAAACGAATTTTAAAAGAATATTAAAAGCGCCCAAACTCACCTTGAGAAAAGAAAGTTACGCCTCTCACAACCTTAAAGGATTCACGTGGTGATGTCTGACATCACCGATAATTTTAACAACAAATTGAAAGATTTTCAATCAAATGCTTTCGTCAATATGTGGAATTACTGGCCACAGAACGTCCCAATGACACACAAAAAGTCCAATTTCTCTGTGCAAGTGGTCCAGAGTGAGGCCATGAGGGCTGGGTTTGTTTGGGCTCCTGAGCCTGTTCTGTTGTGTTCGTATTAGAGACGTAAAATATTGCATTCTACCTGAAAGACCGACTGATTAAGGCAAAAAGTAAACAAATTCATTAAAGGAGTACATAGCGTATGGTTCAAAATTGATCTCTCTGAATTTTTATATTGAACAAGATACTAATTAGAATTCTTTTCTTTTATTGAAGCTATCATATGTCGGAGATGAATCAGAACGAGTATCGTGTTTAAAATACCTGTACATATTTTTTTTTAATGATAAACTTCTTAATCGTGAAAATAGCACTAAATATAAAGGAGATACCATAACGACCTTACCATCAGAAAGAGAATAAACAGCCTCAGGACATAGTATCTATTGAGATTTCAAATCAATCTAAGACTGAATACTGATTGATCTATTTCACATTGGCATTTCAATAATAATCGAAATAAAGTCATCGAAAAAGAAAGCAATATTTCCGTAGTGTTCGCTGAAAATTGAAAACGACGATAGAAAAGTCCTAGTCCTAAAACTCACATCATGGGGGGAAAAACGGTGGTAAACGATCAAAAATCACTTCGGATACGAAGTAGACGTAGAAAATTGAAAATTATAGAAAGTGTTTCAATAATATATACTGAAGGATTCAACGAATGGGCGTTCTTGTTTGAAGTTAGCTTCTAATGCAGCCCATTTTCGTTCATGCCGTAAAAGATTCCCGTATTCTTTCCATTGTATGGCTGGACCAGTGTTTTACTCTTGAAACTTTTCTGTGAATGCAGATTATGCGACGAAGAATTTCACTCTTCCGAGTAAATTGTTAATCCGTTCCGGGAAGTTGGTGATCGTAAACAAAGTAATCCCATGATAAAAACATCACAACGAAGATTATAATCTATTTTTTCTTTCAATTCTAGTGATACCACGCGAAGTTGGAATATTCCCGGACGGCTCGCTAGCGATGCACTTACCGGACGTGACGACCTCTTAATCAACCATCGGAGGAAGATATAGAGAGAGGCAAACTTTACGGTGATAAGCTGACCTTGTGGGAGTTTCATCGAAGATATCAATCTTTCAGCGAAAGAAGTTGAACACTTCGCCATTGGACGGTGGAACAGAAAACATGTGTAGCGTGGTGTTTTTCGATGGACCGCTTCGACGGAATTTTTACGTGTCGTTGTTGATATGAACTAAGTTTGATCATTAGAACAGAGACAAAAGTGAAACATTTTTGCAAACACGGTGTGAATATATTTGATTTTCATGTGTAATACTCCTAGAAATACGAAGGACAAAGGTTTTAAATCGCGCGCAAGGTTTCTGCGGGGAAAGGGCACTTTCCCTAGAGTCGAGTCCATAAAAAAGCTGTTAATGTAAGTACTTAAGCAAGCTAAGCTTCTTAGTATCTGAAAAATAAAACATAAAGAACTAATAAATTTCCTTTTGGAGAGAACTTTTCTCCGATATTCATGCTCCTCTCCCACAATCCTGCATTATGCAAAATCCCCGCGTATAAAAGCTTGAAGAGGGGATGTAATGATTTTCTTTTTCAAAGAAAACAAGAATAAAACGTCCCCTTCCGAATAGGGAATATCCTGTTGAATATTCCGGAAAAATGTTAACACCCTGGATTTCCCTCATGGTGGTGGTTCGCAGACTTCCTTTTTGGCAGCTTCGATGTTTTTGCGCTGAAGAACTTCGGAACTCTTTCTGTTTAAAGTCTCAGTCTTTCACTATACCCTTTCAGTATCCAAACGAATGGTATTTACATTAAAGTCGTATATATTAAAACAGGAGGAGAATATATATGCGGAATTACTACGACTACAAAATTCCTCAGAAACTGCCCAGAACTTATTGTTTGATATTACTCTTCATTCTATTTATGATTCATTAACAAAACAGAACAGAACAAAAACAGAAAATTATGAATTTATTCTTATGCCAGCAGACCTCGACGTTAGGCACTGAAAATTCTATATTTAGCTAAAGTTTATGATAGGCGTGTAGCGTTAGAGAGATAACGATAGAAAGTCGACCCTGGAAAACTATTTTGGGGAAAACTGATCAATTTAGGTTCGCAAAAGTATACGCAATTGTTCCAGGGAGGAGTAAATATAAATAGAGACAATTCATAATAATATGTCTGTGTAAGTAAGTACCTTGCAAGCCGTCATTCAGCGTGTGACAGGGAGTGCTTGCACCATGACTCTATTTTCCTGATGGATTACTTTCGCGTATCGTTCACGGAAAAAACGAGTTCCTCAATCGACAAGTTCTAGCATCAATTTCCCAGATCTTTCTCGCAGTATGGGAACGGCCCATGTAACGCATTATATCGACTACATCATCTCTGAGCATGCTTTCTCTAAATGTATCCAGTAAATCAATCCTTTAATGAAATTTTATAAATTCTAAGGATTCTCATCTTGCGTCCTGAAGCATATTTATAACGTTCACCGATTTATCGTAGCGATTATTTACGAAACGTTTCGCCTTTCGCTGCACCTTTTCTGATTCCCGAATGCAAAAATTATCGGCAGGGTCCCATACACTAAACGCACGCTCAAGATGAGACCTAGGTAACGCAAAATTACTTAGGTCGCGAACTTTTTCTTCACTCCAACCAACTATTCTCTTAAGAAAGCTGAATTTCTAAAGTGCTTTCCCGCATATTATGGGTGTGTCTACTCCATGTTATGTTAATTGAGAGTTACTCCTATATATTTCACTTATTTTACTAGTAATAAGTTTATCCCAAACAGACTAGACGAATAATCTTTAATAATAGATATCCTTTCGGAGAAGTTACCTACTGAACACTCGTCTTCATTTAGCTCTTATTGTCACAGCTTAGTCTACATTATCTCTACCTGCATAATAGAGCTGCTTTTCAGCACTAAAATCAACAGCTTTTTCGAAAAAATTATTTCCTTTAAGAGACTCGCTGTATAAATGTTATACATAGCATAAAATGCTATGAAAGTGTTTCTTTAGTCTTTCGTTTGAAAACCAAAACAAACTGTGACTTGAAGTACACGAGATGCAGAGATTTTCTAACAGCGCTGGAAGCATTAGAAACACTTGCAATAAAAATGCCACAAGATCGACTTGCATATGTAAATCTACTTTCCGTACACTTCCGTTATAATTCTGGTAATATTTGCTCAAAAATTATTATTCCTAAGCGTTTTAATTGCAGTTGATCGCTGTAAGTATCGTGTGCACCGCAATCCTGAAGAAACTCTTTCTACATTAAATTACAAACGAGATTAAAACGGCAAAGAAATAAAAACAAAATCAGCAAAATTGACCCCACTGCGGATTCCGTAATTCCTTTTCTTTCCTTCTGCATGTATGTACTACTTAAAATTATTTGAGAGTGTTACGAAAACTCACAAGGTCATGGCTCTGAAATTAGCCGGGCCGATGTACTAGCATGACTTTAAATTGGGTATTTCACTGTCTCTTCTTCACCTTTTGAGATATCATTGAGGTGTTTAACTAATATAAGGGATAGTGGAAAGAACTACTACAGATTACATCGCCAAGAACACCCTCGCCTTTGTGGAAACACAAACACGTGCAGTGAAACAGTCTCAAACTACATTTCCACTCTCTCTGACACCAGAAGCTTATGAAAAATGTAAGATAATAGGTAGGGAACTGTCACAAGTTTCAGAGAGAAACGTGGATTTCATTCCAAACTCGTTCAGTAATTCAAGTAAAACTGAAATGGAAAATACTGCCTATATTTAAGTCGAAATTAACTCGTTTTCTTTGAAGAACTTTGATATAAAATTATTTGATGAAAGATGATTCGCCATTAACCATAATAATGTAATAATAATAATAATAACGTAATCATATGCAATCTGAGGATCTTAAGCCCGTTCGGATTGTTTCTTATGCTTAAGCCAAACCCCCTATCACATTAGCGGCGCAACGTTAGAATTCGTATGTCAGTATAAATATTTAGGAGTCCTTTTCGGTCGTAGCGTATCGTTTAAAAGACGCCTTTAAGATGAAGCGGTGTCAGCTTATAGAACTTTGAGGCTATGTAACTGCGTTCTCAGGGGTAGTCAATTGAGTGTCAAATAGGTGGCTTACGTTTCGCTCGTACGTCCATTAATTGAGTATTGTTGGTCAGAATGGAATCCGCACGAAAGGGTCTGTTCTTGGAGCTATTTTTTTAATAGAGCGCGTACAACGTAGAATGGCTCGTTTCGTTAAGGAAGATTATAGTTTCGATATGCGTATCAATAATGATTAAAACCCTCGACTGGGAATCTCTTAAGAATAGAAGAACCGAGTATAGGCACATGTTATTCCCACAACTTATTCACAAGAAATTTTTAAATTCTGATTTGCTCGACGAAATAGCACGATTTCCGAAACCAGACGACAAAAAGATTTCGCGAGATCATAGCGAGAACAGATAGCTATCACAGGTCTATTCTTCCTGTTAGCATTAGGAATATCAATCAGGTCACTTATTAATAGGTTCGGTGTTTTCACACCCCCTGCCATACTCCATACGGCGGCTTGGGGGGTACTAATGTAAATGTGAATGTACCCTCCCATAGAGAGAGGTTTCCCACCCCTATGTTAGACCATTTGGGATATGATCTGATAATAGATACCGCATTTAGATTTATAACATCATAATTGACATCTTCCGACAAAATCGACTTTTCTCTAACAGAGTTTCCATAAAACTTTGGAGGCTGCAATTGGTTCCGTGAAGAATTATTATGAAGACCATATTTATATGAAGGACCATTAATAATGGAAGAATTAAATAGAACCCGAATGATTTCAGATTTCCATACCACTACTTTGATGAAAGTTATATTTAAAATTCGTGTACTCTAGAAATGAATGTGAATATTATAACTTAATGGTGACTTGATTTTGACTTAATGATGACTTGATTATAACAGCATCCTTGTGCTAGCGAATTTCTAGCTATGAATTATCTCTAAGAAAACTTAAAAACTCGATGATGCCGAGACGTAAATAATTCTCTTTTGGGAATTGGACAATAAAAGCCAAAACGGATACAGTAGCAGCAACTCCTGTCATATAATATGTCATTTCCCACAAGCAAGATCCTAGAATTCAGGTAAACTCTTTCAGAACTTATCGTCATTCTATAACTGTGAGTAATGGAAAGTGGCCACTTTTCTCTGGTTATTTCTGAAATTTTGTGCGCACGAAAATCTAGAAAAAAAAAATCTGCTACCAAGTTCGTTTCGTTACCAGAGTCATAAAAGTAGCAAAATATTTCGACTTTCAAAATACTCGTCACTCCTCACTAGTCAGTGAAAGAAACGTTGCGCAAGAAACAGAATTGTGGGAACATCCTAGGTCCGCAAAAAACAAACATCTCAAAATTACGAGATGAAGTTAAAATATACCCAAATGCTTGAAATATAGCAGAAGTAGTAACAAAGATTGTTGATGGAGAAAGGGATAAGGTTAACATTTATGGAAGAATATTTTAATTTTGAATGGATGACAAAAGAGAAAACGTATTAGGTATCCAGACATCTTTAATAAATGACAATGATTTACTTTTTACGTTTACATTAATACCTCCCGAGTCGCAATATAGCATATAGCATGAGGTGTGAAAACACTAATTAACTACCTATTTGTGCACCGTAAACTATCCAGAAAAATATACCAGTAAAAGTTATCCGTCTTCGCTTTAATCCCGCGAAATCTAATTGACGTCTGACTTTGCAAATCGTGTTCGTTAAGAGCGAAATTTACGATTTCGCATATTTCAATGGAATGAAAAATTGACAAAGGGCAGAATATACAAAGCCGCAGTGAGACCAATTTTAACATATGTAGGAGAGACAAGACCAGATACTTAAAAAACCAGAAGGTTATTGGAAACCACGGAGATGAACATTTTGCGGAGGATTGTGGACAAAACATTATTCGACAGAGGAAAGAGTTGGTCGATAAGAAGAGAGCGCAGTGTGGAAGATATTGACCAATGCGTTCTTTGAAGAAAGGTGGAATGGAATGAAGACATAGACAGAATGGATGAACAAAGGATAGTGAGACTGGCAAGAGACAAAGCTTCAAAGGGGAAAAGAAGTGTGGGTCGGCCAGGGAAGAGGTGGAAAAATAAGCTGGATGTGAGGGAAATGTACTGAAGGAAACGGGCATATTCCTAAAAAGAAAGGCGGAAGAAGAAGAAGCATGTTTCAAGTCACCTCTTAAACATTCCTCGAATAGTTTTCGCCTACTGTGTACTCTTACTGATAGATTCCCAGTCAAGGGTCTGACTGCCTCAAATCGAACTCCTCTCTGATTTCTATCAGCTATCGCACCTGATGTCTCCCTTTACGAAACGAGTAGAACTCATGAAGTCAAGAAAATTACTGAAGCAATACGGAAGAATGAATTGGAAATAAGAACTAAATTTTCGAAGAGAAAGTGAAGATTGTAGGCACATTAATATTTTTATTACTATTATGGGATTGTAGATCACAAAGACAAACCTGTAGGCTCTCAGAATTGTTCAAAGAGAGAAATGAGATATCGAGAATAGATTAAAGAAAGCCGAAGATAAAAAAGCAACGAATGATAAGGATTTGAAATGATTGGTCAGATTCTATGAAAACATTGGAAGGAAAATTCAATCAATGGAAATAAGTCAGTGATTAATCAAAACAATTATTTTACATTGAAACATAAAAATTAGAAAGGTCAACTTCTAGTGCTAAAAGTTTGGGAACAGATCTAAATTCATCCCTCTACAGCAGGAAATAGTTCAACTCATTGATAGAAAAGGTCAACTAAGACACCAACGCAAAATAAACCACAGCCATTCCAATGACCAGTTTGACCTTTTATCAAAACTTCATTGAAATCGCACATTATTCAAGCGAAAACAATTTAATCCATATCTGAACAAAGCCAATAAATTTCTTCGGGAATCGTTTCGATTTCAAAAGGGTAAGGGATTATAACAGATAACAAAACTCGTTCTAGTAATCATTTCACCCCTGTTAATTGGTTCCAAAACGGATGTTCATTATGCGGCCTCAAAAGCTGCCCCTAGCCGCTGAAACAATCGGATGTGGGAAGAATTGCATAACAAAACAATAACGGAAAGATAGTGCCCATGCGCCGCGGATCCTGCTTTTATTTCTCTCTCTTCGGAAACAATCACAGGATAGAGCGAGATAAGACCGCGTCCCGAATATCGTAAATCACGAGTTCTACCGCGGACGGAATGAAAAAAGTTATATCGACGGAATCGCGCCATGAAATCCGCGACATTCAATTTGGTGAGTCATCGGCAATATCCGCGGTCACGGAAAACGGATTGACTTTCGGGCAACCATTTTCAGAAATGAGTCGCGTTACGCACGATAAGGGAATCGGTCTGTTTTTAGTTTACGAGATGTTCCAGGTACGATGCCTTATCCTCAAAGCTGATCCACTGTCTCCGTAACTGCTGGGGTTTTGTTAGGATTTTAGAGGCTGCAGTACACAAATCGGTCGGTTTGTATGTATGCAAACTTCACGACGAAGAAATCGTGATTAAAATGGAATTGTTGCTAACCCTTCAAGAAGGGTAGGTATAAAATGTTGCATATCTATTCGGATTTGTAATATTCTAGAGTAATTTTTAATTTCTGATATGTCACCTAGTAAGATTAGTTAATTTATCATATAGTAAATTGTTTCGTTGCTTTACTGAGAGTATCATTTGAGTGGGAAACGAAACTTTTCTAGTGGTCTAAATCGAATAGATAAGGATTAAATTCTAAAAGGATTCTCATTAACTAGAGACTATAAAGATTCTATAAGGGGACACTAATCATTGGACAATTCACCCCGATACAAAAACGGCCTTCTCGACAACACTGCAAGGGCAAAAATCACGCGTCCGGTTTGCGAACCGGGTGCTCATGACGACTCTGTCGACCAGAGGTGCGTTGGTGCCCCAGGCAAGGAGACAAGAAGACCATATTTGTATTATAGGTATAGGTATTTGTAAATACACATTTTTTTAGGGATTGCTTATTTTTTTACTAGAAATAATCTAAACATTATATTTATTTGATTTCGTCATTATTGTACAAGTTATTACTTCTTGAATATTAACATTTAAGAAGTAGTAGTAGTATTGCTAAAAGAGCTTCGACAGCTTAGGTCATTTCGCACGTAGGCCCCCACCGGGAATCGAATCTGGGACCGCTTTCATTGAAGTCGAACGCGTTGCCCACTTGACTATCGGGAGCCCCTAACTTTTAAGAAATTGAATTCTCTCGTTGCAGTTTTCCTCCGATATTATCAGTTGTAATCAATTTGTTCATAAATATATTCATTCAGTGTTAATTCAGCAACATTACTCATTGATTTTACTTGGACACTCTTTGACGTGCATCATTTTTATGATCCCTCGCATACTTATGTGGACAATTAACCATGCATTATTAAGAAAGATCCTAGTCTAGGTTTAAAGAATAATACGATTTGCTGGTGGAGATAGAAATTCAGATGCGTTATAACTTTATCAACGCTCATCGCTCAGATTGGCTTGCTTGATAGCCACGGGCGCTAAGCAGCATGGGTAGAGGAGAAGGTATTATAGCAGGAGTAAATGTGGTCCGAAAGCGTGGGAACATGTTGGGTGAAGGTGTTGGTGGAACATTCCGGAAGAAGGCTCTCACCCACTTACAGCACCCTCAGCTCCACCTACTACTGCCACAGGTACAGCGTTGCACTTTGCAATCCAAACAAATGAACGGTGCCTGGTCACGAGAGGTAATTAGAGAGATTCAGTTCCAAAGAATATATGTGCATTAAACTATGTCCAAAGGACACGGATTACCGTGATGTTAAACATGTATGTAAAACAAACTTAGACGAGTAAAGACTTAGCGAGTAAAAGATTACACCTAGAACGATTCCCAAGGAGAAACTGGCGAGAAAAAAATTACGGAATCGGAACTCAATTGCCGGACGTAACTACTAAGCTTTCTCGAGACATCGGTTCCAGCAACCGATTAGAAATGGGGAGATTTTTCACATCCGTGAAAAATGTTTGCGGAATTGAACTTTGGTCAAAATAAAACATCCGCAAACTACATTCGCGCAGTTACTGGGAATTCATCTTTTGTGAATGTTTAAGTGCTGATGTATCACTTATCACTAAGATAAATAGCGTTTGCAATACGTATTTCCTTGCTGTTTCTCCTTGCGCAAGTGCAAGGTTATGTATAACGTTAATGATATAATGTTATTGGCAAAACTTCCGTATCTCCTATCAGTAAACAATAAAATCCATACATTTCTTAGATCTAATTTAAATGCTTTTCCGTTATGAATGACATTTTTTTTAATATTAGCAAATACCTTATGATGAACATTATTATACATGTGTTTTGTAACGGAATTGAAGGAAATGTCGGTTTTAGTTTTACCCTAGTGCAACGTGATACCAATGAATTCTATCCAGTTTAATTAATTAAAATTGAAGGATATGGAAAGAAATCACTTTTGGCCTGTATACTACTGAAAAATCAGGATAAATTAGTGTATTTACTTTCCTCTATCCGTAGTATTTTATGTTCCTGTTTTGATCCAATTTAATGAAAATACCAAATTTCGGCTCAACTTCCGTTTTTATACGTCAACATAATTCGAATTGGCTCCAACCAGCAATTTCTGGTCCTATCATTTAGGTCAAACCACTTTCTGAAATTCATTTTATTATAATTATCTTTGTAAGAGACAAGAATTGATATTAAAAATAATGGTAAAACTAGATAAACTTAAAATTAAGGCATTTATTATAGTTGAAAGAAAAGAAAATGAAGTTTTAAAACAATTCATTAGCAGTCGGCCGGCGGAACCAGCGTTTGAAAGCAAATGAGAAATTTCGGATTACTATTTCTGGAAATCACCCTATGCATATTTTGGAAACAAATCTTCCATTTTCAGGGTTCTCCCTATAAGTAATGTATTATATTCGCGAGGCGCTCTCACACAAATTTGTACAGCATCCTCAATTTACACCAAAATGTTCTTGTTTAAAACTGAAAATCAGAACACGATGAATAAATATAGTTCATGTTTGTAATGAAAATTTCACTCCGGCAAAAGTAACTGTTTTTTCAGTTTTATTATTGGTTCGTTTCCTGTTCGATGCCCTGATTACCACCCACTTTCCTAACGCATCTCATATACAACGCCCAGTAGTCAAATGGGACTAGATCCAATAATCCGCCATCGCGCAGGGGACGGGGCGTAAAAGCATTGGGGGTTTGAATGGCAGGAGGTGCGACGGACTGGAATAGAAGCGGATGGCGAGGGTGTCGGTAGGCAAAGAGACCGACACTCAATCCACTTCACATTTATACGTGCGATTGATGAGACCCGCCTTTTGCGGAACACTTTCAAAAAGTGGTCTACCCGGGGATGAAGTTTGTTTGAAGAGGAGATCCCGACAAAAGAGTGCCGAAATAAAAAATCCGCCCATCTGACCGAAGGGAAAAAATAATGGAGCCAAATTAGGCGGGGGAAGTGATATGGAAAATCCCATCATTTGGAATTGGTTGTCGGGAAAGATTATTTTATGGACGTGGATCAAAAAGGAAAAATATTTTGGGGGGAAATCGAGAGGAGAATCAAAGGAATTTTCCAATTTTTCGGAAGTATTAATAAAAATCGGTCGAGCGGATTACATTATCGGGAATTTTTATCCATTAGCCGCAAATCTTCTTCGGTGGTTTCATCGATGCAAAAAATACCCGTCGTAATAATGATTCGACGAGCCAACCAAATTTAAAGGCGAAAGAACTAAATATCAACGTTTCAGAAATTTATGACATAATAAAAATAATTTTTCTGGTATCAAAGGATAGCCAACCTCGCCCAACGAAAGACTTTTACACACACGATACCTCTTCTTCGAAAGTATTGAAAGTTGGCTTTCGTTCAAACGTTTGAGACGTTTTTCGTACTAATTAGTTTCTCTATGAAAAATCATCGAAATCTGAAGACTGGCCATTATTGGCATTTGAAGTATCTCTGCACGTATCTTAAGTTTAATCCATAAACTTGTAAAATAACTAAAAAGCTTATGGCGCGTTTACGACAGACTCATGTTACGACCACGAACATATATTGATTACATAGAGAAAGAAAACACTAGACTTTTCTCTTAGCCGCAGTGATGAATATGATCCGCACTTATAAAACACAAATTAACAATACTGACCTCATTAATGGAAACTGGAATATGATCCCAATTATATCCATTTTAATAAGTATTATTATTGGCGAACACACAACCATTCTCTGGCCAGAAAAATCCGATTAGCCGGGACTCGAACCCGAGACTTTGGGGTTGGAACGCTTACGCACCATAAAATGATGATGGTTTTCAGGGGCGCAGCTAGGATATATCTATGGGGGGTGTACGAGACAGTTAATAAAACAAAAATATATCTGTCTTACAGGGGCCGGTATTGTTATGCACGCCACATCCTACGAGAGATATTTAATAACTTCTCTTTAAAAAAATTCACTGAATAGAAAATGAGGATTACCTTCACGTTTTCTATCCAAAAAGTACGGTTATCTAGCCAACTAACTGATCTTTCTGGGATTGAGAAACTAGATTATGTCATCCTTCTTAAAAAATGTAACCTTCCAGGGGGTTAACCCCAAAACCCCCTCGCTGCCTCACAGATTGTTTTAAATGATGAGCGGTTCCCAAAGTAAGTATAAGAGCCTTTCATTCTGCTATTATTAGTTGCATTATTTGAAAGTTTTTTTTCCACGCTGGTTTTTGTTTCGTTTTAACACTACCAAACATAACAATTTTGAATGAAAATAATAGAGTAAATAAAATACTCTTTCCGCAGTCCTATGTACCACTTTCGCAACATATCCTTCCTAAGCTATTTGCATACATTCCCTCTATTTTCCCTCTGCAAAGACTGAATCTTCTAACCATTTAAAGGATCCTCCCTTTTTTGATACACTAATGCAATTCCTTCCATTTCCTGGGAGAACAAGAGAAGTACGAACCACAAATTCCAGGGGAAAGCCTTATAATTTTCTGCGGCTGGAAAGGGAGAGAAAGAGTTAGAGAAGTCAGCAGTCGCAAGAAGTAAGAGAGGAAGGGATAAGAGAAGCAACCGCGTCACCTCTCTTTGCACGTACGTCAATTGCCCAGGAAGAAGAACATGACGGGGGAGGTGAAGGAAGACTTAAGAGAAAAGAATGGGAGTTTAGAGAAAACTCCGAGGTTGTGATTTTTGGGCGGTGCTCCCACGGAAAGGGTTGGGATAAACGGACGGGTTGAGAGACGGGCGGAAATTTAGGACGTCAGGGTAGAGAATTTTCATAGGGGAGGAGTTTGTTGAAATAATGGGTTTGTTTGGTCCAAAGAGACTTCGTTGACGAACACAGAAATAACGGGTGGAAGGAAAAGTAATTCATTCAGGGATAATTTTATATACAAGTACTCGGTGGCCAATATAATGCTAATTAGGCACTCGTTATACTTATAATTATATAGATAATTCTCAAATAAGTGGCTGCGGTTAAATAGAAAATGGATACGAGGATAACCGTTGCCAAATCTTAGACTGCCTTTTTTGATGGAATCAACGAATTGAAGGACTGTCACTTGAGCATAAACATTTAGATAGAGTTGAAATGATGGATAACTTAGAACTTATCAGATTTTTTATGGTAACGATGGAAAACGTTAACATAGAGAGGGACTTGCATATACAGTTGCAAAAGACGTTCCACACGCCGAAAAGCGATGACAGAAACTGTGCGCCAATATTAAGCAGGTTAATAACCAATTAAACACCATCCGCTTTTTCAGAAATGTTATTCATTCCCAAGGAGAAACGGAAATGAGAAGAAATGTAACGAGACCGGGAATCCAACCCAGGTCTCCCAACTACCGTTTGAATGTTCTGTACGCATTCGCGGACAAAGTCCATGTAAGCCTTTTCCTTGAATTTTATACATAATTATGAATATTTGAATTATCAGCTTCAGATTTCACTCTCAATCTGCCAAAACGGCCATTTGCTTTCTAAAGGGAACAGACAAAAGGGCTGCATTTTGGAAATATCTGTTGAGAGTCTGAAGTTTATCTTCACCATTTCGCAAATATTAATATTTACCATGCGTGACAAAGTTGTATAGATGTTCCGGTCCATCTCCTCTAAACTCATATTAAAAGCTAAAGCGTCGAATTTAGGCTCGCGATTCTACACGTTACCTTCATAACTAAATTTTAAGAAGGATTCAAATAAGAATTCGTAACCTAAACAGGAACATTTCCAAAATACGCTCATGTCTACAGATTAAATTTTCATGCCCCAAGGTTAACGTTAGGAATTCTTTTATACTGCCAGTTTAGGTGTATTCCTACCTTGGAACCATTTTAAAGTTTAATTATGATAATTAAGAGAGCTAACATCTTTGACTGTGATTTCTTTCAATTTTACTGATGTATTACCAAGCAAATAGAATTCGATCACGAAATATAAGAGTAAAATTTCACGAATCTGTTGCATTCCTCAGTCTTATTTCCATCTCATGTAAATGTGCTGTAAGAGGAGTGTAACTTAGTCGAGCCTTTACAGGAAAAGTATCCTGAAAAACAGTGTATCGTGAGATCTCCGAAGAATATAACTCCTTGAGAAAAAGAGAAATTACAGACAAATCTGAAGGAACTTGAGGAAGGAGAGTGTCTAGTATTCCATCACGCATTAGCAAGTTTTTTGTGTAGTGTGACTGACTGAGTGCACTCAGATCTCAGTGTACGCTTATCGGAAATGAGCTCAAATTGAGCCTAACTTGAATAAGGGTACAAGCTGAAATTCCCACATTTTTTTATATTTGAGCGACAAAGAAATTACTATTTTCTACGTTTAAATGACGGAATGAACCCTTTAATTCCACCATAATAATTAATAAACAATAATCATTGATTCATTTATGAAAAATAAAGATAATTGTTTTAAAATTGTTCAATAAATAGTGGGTGCTTCACAGTTTAGATGACCTGCGCTTAAAAAAGTATTAGTCGGCCGCCCAGGCGCACAGCTAAAAGGAAACTAATACGCATGACGAATTCTCTGAGGATGGCGACAAAATGATATTAAACCAGGTTAATTCTACTGCTCTAAGATAATATTACCACGAAAACTATTAATTTTAATTGCTGCAGATATTTGCACAAAAGCTTAGCTTTCAGATATTGCAGAAATAGCACTTTCCTATGAACTAACTTCAAAAGAACACAGTCTTGAAGCAAAATTTGATTAATCGGCGTTTAAACATTCATAATACAAATCTTTCTGTATTTTCAGAATTGAGAAATTAGTTCAATTACATTTCTTCTACGGAATATTCGTTAAAAAATATTTAGTATTATGTATTGCGCAGTACCAGATTATCACTTATCGCATTATATGTGTCTTCATTATCTAAATGTGGGCCCTCTTCACCTAGAAGCCTATATAAAATATTTCACAGCCAATAAGATATTTGTTGTTTGACAAGAGTTTTGTATTTTGGGAATTCTAACCCCCCCCCCCCAATCTATCTACGCGAACAGAGACAACGATAAAAGAAAACTGGCGAGAGGATAACTTCTCGCAATCATAGCATACAAACACCGTTGATGATTAGCAGGACATATAAGCTAAAATAACTATAATAAGTTTATAATTCCGTTGCATTTTGGGAGTAAGTATTCCTTTCCCTGGATTGTAGGCAACACCGTGTTCATAACCCCACTATGTAAAAATCCTGGCTACGTCCCAGGGTACTTCATTTAAATATTTCAGAGCTCCCGGATAGCCAAGTGGGCAACGCGTTCGACTTCGGTGAAAGCGATCCCGGGTTCGAATCCCGGTGTGTGTCCACGTGAGAAATGACCTAAGCTGTCGAAGCACTTTTAACAATACTAATACTACTACTTAAATGTTTCACAGCCGATATCCCATAGAAGAAATAATTTATTGCCAAGGGTAAATCTCAAAAATAAAAAAAAAGCTTTTGTTTGAGCATAATGCTTTTGCATGAATCCTCAAATCCAAACATTGTACTGTGCGCCATTAAATAGGCATACAATGAGTAGCACTGAGAATAAAACGATTAACGCATTCATTCCAAAGCGCACAATCGGTTTTATGTTTACGACAGAAAAACGACTTATTAATGCAAGAAAAGTTAAATGGGCGAGAAAATCATTTAAAATAAAATTCGAGGAACAGCATGAAAAGAGACTATTTCAGCAAGAATACAGACAAAAGGGCTTAAATGATTCCTGGAATCTTATATTGGATTCCCAACAAACTCACGAGTTTAAATTAAGCGGGGAATAATTATCAATTAAAGTTAATTCAAGCGCCGGTGAATAATTCATTACATCGCCCCATTTACTGCTCCAAATAATCTCATGTGTCGGTAATTACTTGAAATTACGTAATTGTGGATTGTACAAATGAAGGAATGATTGAAAATTAAAACATTGCAAAATTCTCTCAACTCGTTAATTGCAACGAAGGTCAAATTTGACACTCAACATTTCCTCGGAGCCAATGGAGTCCTTTTTCCCTTTGCGTAAATATTTGGGATTCCCTTGTTTGAGAATCTTAAGACCGCTCGCTTGCTTCAGGAGAATTCAATGTCTCAGTATTCAAGATGTCTTCATTTATTAACACAAGTTTAATAGCTCGATATATTCAAATTCATCTGCCTCTAATGTGTAATGCGTAAGGTACATCAACTCATAAATGTAGATACTATCAGACCACGTGTACGGAATATTAAGGTATGTATTATAAGGTATGTACTGAATCGTATTAGTAGAGAACGTTAGGGTACTTAATTAATTGAAAGGTACAGCACTAACGATGATGACAAGTATTGAGGAAATCGATACGTAAATGCCAAATAGTTTTCCATTACTAGTAAGTAAAGTGATAAAGAAATATGCGCAAATATGCGTTACAGTCGAGTTGCAACAACTCTATTTGCGAATAAACTATTTTCTCAGGGATAGCCAACAGGCAGCAGAAGGCGTAAAGCTGGATTTGTGACATGCTTTCACTGAGAAATACGACACAATATCATTGCGCGAAGCGTAGAAGGTAAAAATTTTGCAGCTTTTTTTACGTCCAAATAGTAAGACATCTAAATTTGTCCAGAAAAAGCACACAACCCAAAAATCTGAAACTTCTGGTACTTTTCGATGATATTTCCGTGAAACCATACGAGTACACAATTTTTTCAACTTCGTCGCCATGATCCTGAGAACACTTCTTTAGGAATATGTTTTGGCACTGGAAAATCAACGCGGGTTAAAGGTCTCCAAATATATTTACGGATGATACGGTGATGCAACCCATCTTACAAATGCAGTAATACATATCATTATGCATTATGATAAAATCTTCAGGTCGCATCTTTACAAAGGCAGGGGCATCTTTTCACCTACTCTCTATCTGGTCAAAAGTTTAAAGATCTTAGAACTTGAGAGCACCTCGATTTCCCAGAATTTATCCAGTGGGTAAAACACGCTCTTATTGAAATGTTCCCAGCAGCCATAAAATAATGGCGACGACGTTGTATCGTAAATAATGTGCCCTTAAAATAAATGTCAGGTCTTTACGGAGAAATCTTCGAGAAGAAACAGAAGTTTTAACTTTCTGAGGAAAGTTTTTTTCTGGAAAAATATTTGGAGGCTTAAAGACTTGAACGTGTGTTAATATATGACTAATGGAAACGGTCTTGTTCTCTGCGAACTTCCCTTGAAAATTTTTGTCCGTGGTTTGCTCCTGCTACTACGCCTTGATAGAAAACTTTCATCTGTTTTTTGGATCAGGATAGAGTAAAGCTTATTTTTCATTCACTTCCATCTTACTGTTTTTTATTTCAGTAATAATAGCTACGGAGTGAAGCTAAATAAGGGCGATCATCCCGGCAATTCCTTATGCCATGAAAATAGTTAATCATTGAATCTTTGTACTGCATTCCTGTTGAGCTTTTCCACCGAATTCTTGATCGGTGAGTATAGTAAGAACAAACTACAACACTCCTCATCTTTACTGGTATTTCTCATTCCATCTCCAAAGTTTTCAATCGTGCCTTCAAAATTGTTACAAAAGCTGATGTCATTTCGCAGAATTAGGCCCTCACCGGGTATTCATAATCCCAGGACCGATTTTAAAAAATGGTCTACGATCTACGCACTTAGCCATGGCCCCCATAGCTTTTGGTAGCTTAAGTTTTAGAAGCCGAGGACCGAACCGGTTTTAGGGATAAAGGGATAAATAATTTAAAGGCAGACCTCACTCCCCATCTAGTATGCCTTTTTCCTCTCCGAAGCATTTAGTACATGCCTATCACAGTAGGGTTTAATGTTATGACATGGTAATGAGCACGTATTTCTTCAGTTTACATGCTGAAAAGGATACACAGTGTTTCGGCTGTTATAAATGATTCGTTTGTTCCTGTAGATATTGCGCAATGATCTCCAAGTAAGCACAGCGGTACCATTATTAAGACAGCATTGCAAGTTGAAAAGCGAATTTCCTCATTTCGAAACACCCCACTTTTGTTTGCGGAGGAGAATGGTTAGCGTATAAATCTCAGCGAGGTCCAATTAAAAACCCAACGACGCCGTTCGGATAAATCATTTGCCTCGCATGAAATAGAGGCGAGTGAAATTCGGAAAACAAAGGTACCGGGGCGTGAAATCGGGACGAAATAAACGCATTAACGCGCGGAAACTATCAACTCGAAAGGAATGGAGTGCTTAAATCGTGGAGGGGAAATTAGGCCCGGAAAAACTGTTTGAGCGCGGAAAACTTTTCCCGAGGAGGAATGAAAGACCATGTTGTAAGTCGACGGGGAAGATTTCCGGGGCGACAATTATGGCGGAAGACATTGAAGGAGAAGGAAAGAAAAGCGGGACAATTTGGAAAAAAGAAAGCTCGGAAAAGGCGTGGAAGAAGGGAGTTAAGTGGAGAAGAGAAAAAGGAAGTCAGATGATTCCGAGAAAAAGAGCAGGACAGGAGGAAATAAGAGAATTAAAATGGGCGCTGTTCTTTCTCGAAGATTTACGGGGGAAGTAGCAAGTAAAAGGCGGAGATGAGGAAGATATGGTGGGAGGCGAGAAATTAGATTTAAGACGGCAAGACAAAATGTCACTTGGTTTTGAGCGCGGAGGACAACTCAGTTCTCTTCCATTTAGAAATATAATCCGAGAATTTCACTGAGACAAAATTATGCTGTTTTAATACGGATGAAACTTCCGTTCTTTATGGCCTCCATGATATGAATAAGATTCTGCTAAATCCACCGATAGGACCTGGACCTGCGGCCTTTAGCAACATGTTCATTTATGTTTACTTTCTTGAAGAAATAAATGTAGTTCAATGACTATGTTTCTTTATTACGGAAAAAGATAGCAAAATGGAATATGTTTTACTAAGATTTACTCAGCTATGAAACACCTTTTACCTCTTTCATACAACTTCGATGCTATTTAAATGCAAGCAGTATGTGTCATAGGTACTGCCTAGTAGTTCCATAAAAGAATCTTATAGTTTTTATGTGGTCGAATGTAATAAGCGGCCTTTCAAAGAAAAAGACGTCCTGCGTCTGCCGTGATGTTCTTAAAGTTTACCGTTAATAATGTTTATTTGGTTTTTCGACCGAATATTGCGTATGGAAATCGAAATAGCATTATTCCATTCATTATTGATTAACTGGAAAAACTATATGACGAAAACAATTAAAATAAGATTTGAAATTACGAACAAACGTAGGGTAATCTTCCTAAAAATTCTTACTTCAACGCTTTATGTAGCTCTGTTGCTTATTCATTTATTATACATTTTAATGTTAATTATTACAACTAAACTATCCATTCACGGGGGCCCCACCAGAATTTCGTCGTTTATCTTACTGCCCCCCGCAAAGATTTTCATCAAAATCCCCGGACAAAAATAAATCCTTAGTTAAGAACGAATTCCGGGAAAAGGAAACCAAATCAAGCAACTTCCTGTTGATGACAAGTTTGACGAAGCCGGTCACTTGTTGACGGAATTTTCTCGCCGAGCGGGTCTTTTCTTATACATTTCTTACATCTTTTTAGGATAAAATGAATTGACTTTCAACAATAACTAATTTATACCGAAACTAAAGTTTTGGTATACATTTACTCAGATTGGCGGTGATGTTCTACCTGAAAAACGTTTTCTTGTTTTATTATTTCTACAGTTCGGAAAAAATAAATTCAATAATCTGTTTATATAGAGTTGGATTGAGAAGCATGCTTGCATGCAGTCCCAGCAAAACGACGCTTACCGAAAGAAGCATTTCTTTTGAACAGGAAAACAGAAAAGGGTGGATTTTCATAAAAGATATCAACAAGCTGAGGATCAGGCAGAGAAAAAGGAAAGAAAATCCCGTCCTGGAAACGCCAACAGAAATACTTGAAACGCTATTTAATGGGATTCGTTATTCCTTTGGGATTAGAGAGGTTACTATTTCATTTCCGGAAAATATTAAACATTACATGATATTCACAATTAGAAGAAAGAACTTGTTTGAAGTTCATTCGCGATCATATTATTTTAGTCATTTTCTTGGAGTTCATTAGAGATCATACAGGTATTGTATGTACGACAAGAGCTTAAATACCCCCAGATTTAAGAGATAAAACGTCTCAGTTTTTCACAATGGCACAGACGCAAATCAATCATTTCTCTTATCTGCCACCTGAAAATTGACTCAATTTGAAACATATTAAATGTGCGTAAACGATATAATCTGCCACGTGTGCAACGTGATCGTCTTTTGTAAAAGCGGTCACCGGTTCGATTCCCGTGTGGGGGCCCACATGGTGTCAAAGCATCCTTATTAATAAAATTGATATGTTCAAGCGTGACTTCGTGGAATGGACACAGCATTTCCGAAGAAAAAGACTTCTTGGTAACTTCCCCACCCACCCCCATAATTGTCTCCTTCCCCTCTCCGTTCCCCATTTAAAAACCCAAAATTTTTGTATTTTCTTACCAGAAGATGTCAAATCATTGACGAAACGCGTCGTAAAAATAAAAAATTGTGTGGAAGTTACCAAGGAGTCTTTTTCTTCGGAAACATCCTTATTAATTTTGGGAGGAATTATTGAAGGAGACATTGGTTCGATAATTGGCAGGTAATGGTTGGTTTGCTTATGCTTACGAAATATTAAGGATGAACCGATTTGCTGGGAAGAGACTTGGACAGCTGATACTAATCAATCGTCAGGTCGTTAACCTATGATGATATTCCCTTTAAAGTTTTAGATTTCAGAAACAGACGAAAGGGGCTGAACAACACGAAAGAAATGGTATAGAACAACTAAGGTAAGAGGAATTAGGGAAGTACTATTTCCAGCTCTTAAGTTCATGGAAGTACGCATGCGCGAGGCAGAAGATGGTCAAGCAAAACGGAGAGGGAGAACATGGGAAGTTGTTTGAAAACCCTGAGAAGGGTGCCTAAAAAACCACTTCGTCCACCCTATGTTATATGGGGAATTAAGTCAAGGGCCTTTTCTTCAGCTCCTTGCCTGAGTAGGGACGGGAAGAAAACTATGGGGACCGAAATGATTTCGTAGCACACATTGTGAGTGGTGGATTATTCTGTATAAATGCTGAGGAGAGCTAAAATTTTAACACGCCCACTCCGCATGTAAAGGGGATGCGAGATGACCGTAAATCATACCAACACAGACTCCCTCGTATATATTTAATGCGATGAGATGCCCAACATTCACGAGAAGAAGCATTAATATGTATGCGAGGATATAAATAATCAGGAGAAAAGTGCGACTTGACTTTGGCATAATTTGAGCATGACTTGCTTGATTACTTGTAGGTATTAGCTACTCTGTGCACGTAAATGTGAGAATTCGAAAGAGTAGACACCTATGAATAAATGTAATTTTCTTAAATAAAGTTGTGCTACATGAAAATACTTCCATGAGATCTCTTACCGAATCAGCTGACATTGGTATAAAGAGATATTAAAAATCCCTTCATTTAAGGAGATTTAGAATTATTTTAATTACCCAATCATACAAGTATTGAGAGGTTTAGTACTTTGAACGTATATCTTTCTTTAATATTTTGATTTCAATGATTCACTACGAGTTCCTTAAAGATTTGATGTGAATTGTGCATCGGCTACTTTCATACTCTATCCTGCATATGGTAATTATTTTCAGACACAAGACCTCACCCGCAGTTGAAGACCACACACTCACCATGGAACCCAATCATAGGACGTGACTGAAATGCCGACATTTTAATTCATCTTTTTTTTTGCTACACCGATTTTATGATTTCATTATTTCATTTCTATCTGTGTTTTCGCGGGTTTTTTTCGCTCCCCTTCTTATGTGAGCGTTTTCCCGCAGCGTGGGTTTTTCTCTGAAGGCCTTCAGCCGAAGAGTTTTTTCCCCGCAATCTTATCCTTTACTTTTAAATGTATTTTTTTATTTTATATCATTTTTTAACACTGAAATTCTATGTAAATGTATGACTACAGAGGTTAGGTGTAAGAGAGGCCCACATGGGCCTAACCTCGCCGAATAAAGTGTTTTATAATAATAATAATAATAATAAAGGGAGATTTATAATCAAAATTAATTTCTTTTAAGAGCAATATACTCGGTGGACTCACTAAAATAATTCGAAATAACAAATGTTTACCATAGAAATTAATGATAATTTTTTCCATATTAAAAAAATTTTCCCTAGATACATGCATACATAAAAGAAATAATTTAGGAGAATGCAGGAAAATATTTCGAATGATTTCGTATATCACTTCCATAAATCTTGCTGTACTATTGCTTGCTACTGACTTGTGCTGAAGATAGAAGAAATACTAATATATGAGCAATCGAAAACAACAAATATACCAGTAGCTTTAGAATATGAACTTAGAGATAAGTTTGAGGAAAACACAAAAGCTCAGACAAGAATATAAGTTGAATACTATATATAAATCGGCGAAAAAGACATTAGCTGTAGAGTGCATTCTTTGATCTTAAGACTAATTAATTTTCATAACAAAAAACTACTTCATATATTAAATCTAACTTTAATATCATAGCTCTTCATCACACTGTTTACATGAATATACTTTTTCACAGTATCCGAGCCTTAAATTCTAATTTTGTTTGTTTGTGATCCTGTTAAACAATGCCCTAAAAGTTGGTCTTTATCAAAACGTTATTAACTCTATCGTAAAAACAAAAAAGGAAAGAAATTCTTCTCGTAAATAGAAAAGTTAAGAGTTCTTAAATGGCTGCAATTAAATGTCAAGAGCAATTCCATTCCCACTTAACCTCACTACAAAATGTATTCATTTCAAGAAATTTAAAACTTGGCAACGATTTGGGTCACTGTATACATGAGCACTCCGGACATCTGTGTCCAATGCAGTAACTGCGGTCGGGTGGAGATTTAAATTAATAAAATTTTCATCAAGGAGGACATATTTGCCAGGAAATGTCTTCCCAAGATCCGTAATGGTTTTTTCCCGAGTGAAACCTTTTAGTCATGATGTAGAAGAAACGTAATGAATTTATCTCCACTATTTCTTGAACATAGTTTAGTTTAGCTCGAAATATTTAATCTTGGAAACAGATGAAAGTAGTTTAATTTGTTTTCATACCATTAAAGACCAAACGTTAAATGTCAATTTTCAAATCATATTTACATCGTAAAATAGCGGAAGAATAAAAAAGAACACACTGAGCTGCATCAGAATTTCTTTTCAATCCAGAGGCAAATTTGGGTAATCACAGGCCATAGGCACAAGGACTGATTTTAGACCCAAATAAGTGATTATTCATTCGCAAAAACGGTAAAACGTTCATTTTTTGACCCCTATGGCGGTGAGACCCTCAGCTGGCGTCTATTGTACCTGATGGTGAATCCGTTCCTGGTATTAACCGTTTATTACTATGCAATTTAAGGGAAACCGCGGTAAATGAGAAATTTCATAGCATGAAAATCCGTTATAAATTAAAAACTAGAGGAACGAACAACAGAATTGCTGATAATATTTGTTTGAATCCTGCACCTAATTTAACTGCATTATTTATGTTTTTTTAGAGGGAATTATGACCTCACAGATCAACTCATTCCATAAAATGTCGTTGAAAAATGTTTTTTAACAGATTTTATTTCTTGTGTTAAAAGTCGTAATCTGCATTTTTCCTGGTGAAGTTCAAGTTATTCATTTCATATTATTTCGTTTTGCTGACAGCGGTTATAGATTAGCCTACGGAGTTCAAAATTTCACTAAAACATCTTCATGGGCCAAAGTCTCTGATAGAAAAATATCTAAAACTTTTGAATAGGTATTTTATTGAAGCTTCTAATTTGAACAAATGGATAAGAATGAGACCAAATGCGAGTGACATAATTTCAAGTTTAATGGAGTTCTATGAAATAATTCTGAATTCAGCGTTCCATTTTTTGCATCATAAGGCGCAAGATTATTAGATTTTAGATTTTGAAAATGAAATTTTCGTAGGCCAATTTCTTATTTAGATAAATAATTTAATGGAAATTCGAACTTTTCGTTGAATCTCATTCGCAGATGAAAATTAAATTGAGGTATATCATAAACATCAAACCAGAAACTTATGATGAAATACGCTAATACTAGAAAATCGAATAAGATGAACCCTCTGCCACAAATTAAAGAGAATAGCGTAAATGATCAATTTAAATTTAAGAATTGCATTAAAAATTAACTCCTTGGAAAGAAACGACTAGCTTCCTATGTAAGCTACAATGATTTGAAGAGATCTTTCTCTCAGTAAAAATAAAGTTATTATTTTAAACCTTGGCTTGAAAATTCAATTACCTTGTGATTTTTGAGACGACGAAGTTGTTCGTAACAACACTTACAACAAGGCGTGATTTAATTAAAGGATTAGAAATCATTAACTATAGGAGTTGGACGTGCGAAATAAAGCCGTTCCCAACCGATATTGTGTTGCACTTATATTGCACCTACAGTACTTACCACTGATCGGTAGTAGCTATGTAGAGAAATTTTAACTGAAAATGGTGTAATTAAGAATAAAATAGGAGTTTATAGCAAAGATATTCGATAAAAATATCCAACGTTCTTCAAAGCTGTATTTTTGAATGATTTCTTTTGTCGTTGTTAATGAGGGAAAGAATTGTTAATAGAGGTAAGAAGAATGATAATATTTGCTGAAATAATTTTAAGAAAATAAAATTAGGAAGGTTAATTGCACTTTTTCTGTATAGAGCATGAGTGAAAATACTTTCAATTTTGAAGACATATTTCCGGAAATTCAAGGATAAGTAGAAGTGAAAAAACAGTGACGTTGATGGGAATCGAACTCCTGGCAGGCATCCTAACCACCATAATCTCATGCCGAATCAATTCAACTCTGCTAACGGGTACATCCGCCTGCCATTCCTAAATAAAATATATATAGGAATGGTAGGCGGAAATATATTTAGTGCCCGGAAAATGGGAGACCCGGATTCGAGTCCAAATCATGTCACTATATTTCCCTTCTGTTTGTCATTGAGACAATGTCTCCTCGTACTTAGTTAAACCCCTTTCCCTCATCCACATGAAAACTTTTAAGATCACAATGGTTTCTGCATTGCAACGTTGATTATTAATAAACAAAGGCTTCATTCCCTTTATAAACTACAATACATATATTTTCTATACAATTATACTTATTTATAGTCTCGTGTTGTTGTTGAAGAACGATTTCAAGGACACGTTATCCGCTGAGCAACTGAAGTCAAGTCCTCAACGTCATTCGCTCTAATTGGATATATTCCCAGAAATTTTATCGAATTATTCTTATACTTCTTAATTATGTTTCACAAACATAAAATATTTCAAAATTTGAGAAATTATGAAAGAAAATGCTGGAAGTCGTGGTGATAAAATGCGAGAGAATGTTATTTTACTGAATATGTTCTAACATTACCAAAACTGGTACTTCAAAGTAATGTAACTGACATGAGTGATGCAGGAACATTTCCTCCTTACTTTTCATACGTGCGATATAAATTTATGAATATATAATTATAAATTTATTTTTCACGCGTGTTTTGAGCTAGTTTAAAAATACTCGGCTATTTTAATTCAAAGGGACTCAAATTACATTAAGAAATTACATCAGCCGTGTGGCTTCTTTCAGACCAACTTCGTGACCATTTTGCTCAACTGAAAATTAGCACTCATTTGCACCTTGCCAGCCTTGAATATTTCTAAATTTTATCAATGATGACTGAAATTAAATTACAGAACTTTTCTGTTGATTCAACTTATCTCTACATTCCCCAAAACTATTTGCGCATTTACTTGGAAAATTCGCTATTATTCTGATGAAAAAATAACTTAGGCCCACAATATTTGAGCAAAATATTAAAGCTGCGAGATTTTTAGCTTTTAAGGTTGATTACTTTTAATGCTTATTTTCTCTTTGCTTGCTGTAATTATATTTCAGTTAGAAACAAGTAGCGAACACTCATTTAGTAATTGTGAGAGAAAAAGGGGAAAGGCATTCACTTCAGCCTCAACGTCTCCGTTTTCCATCAATAGGTAAGGTGTTGCTGGTGTATTTTCATTAAGTGAACAAACTTTGACACTACGACCAAATTTAAAAAGTTATTCTTGGAACTACCTCTCTTGGTCCTTACTAGGAGTTTGCTGCAACCTAATAATAGCAGTTGAAGTTCCTTAACTTAGAAAAGCGAAAAATATCTACTTCTGATCACGTCAGGGATGGGTGATCTCCATTTGGTGAATAGGAGAAAATGTATTAGCTGTGATTATCGAATCGTCACACTGATCAACTTCTTTTCACAATAAATTGATACAACGATAGTCTCTATTTCAAGCTAAAATGCAAATCATTACTTAGAGTAATATTTATCCCTCATGAAGACAAAACGTATCAATCTAATGCATCACTTCACCCCAAACTTTAATATTATGATCTCGAGTAGTGATGTAATTATGTGCCAATTTTTGTTCCCATAAAACTTAACGCAGCAATTCAATATTAATTTATAGTGTCTTTTGGAAACCAATTTTGAAGATTTGAATCGTTAAGATTTACAACGATAAGAGTATTCGCATATAAAGATGAAACGAGAGTGTCGCATTGTAAATTAAAAACAATGCTCTTTAGAAATAATGCAGTGAACTTAATAATTTTATCTCTCCACCGTTCATAAATCTTAAGTGTTTTTTTTTAGAGATTACAGAAGTTATCAATAAAGGGAATGACTAAGCACAGCTTTTTCCGAGCTGATAACAATTCCCAAAAATTTACTTCACAGGATACACACAGGAATCTCTTAGCACTAGAGGATTCCTCCGCGAGATTTTTCACGGCGCGAAACAAGGTGCACAAAACGACGCGCCACCAAAACTTTGGATTGAATCAGAGAGAAAACAATTCTATCAAAACTCCAGGAAAGAAACAAAGAGCAACATTTTGAAGCACCTGAATGGGGTATCCAAAAATTCGGCAACCCTCATTCAAACTTTTTAATCCACACCGCGATATTTCACGACTTCCTAACATCCAAAAAACGAGACAAAGGACGAAAAAACAAATGAAAGGAACGCGGCAATTAGCGCGCCCTTTTCCCATCCCCTCCTCGAACACAATGCTTCCCGCCAAAAAAGAAACCACCTACCGGCAGTTCGAGAAACTAACAAAAAAATAACAACGCTCCCGCAAAAGTTGATACACTTGAAAAGGCAATTGCGCCCGGAGCTCTGTGGCTGTCATTTGCAACACTGCACTGAATCTGCGGAAGGAAATTGGGGGAGAGGCACTGGAGATGGCTCGGAGGCACTTCCCTCGAGAAAGAGTGGATGGTTTCAGACACTCCTGCACTACTGCCTCATTAAGACACCGTCGGGAAGGGAGCCACCATCGCTCCCTTAAATCACACGAACAACTGCGCCGGAGTTTTGGCAGTCTACGGGGGTGCATGCAATTACGCAATTAAAATCGTTCGGTTTATGAAGAGCGAGAGGAGGGAAGAAGGGGAAAAAACAAAAGTTTCTCGGGCCGGGAAAATGGGCGCTCGGTGAGTCGATGGGGGCGTAACATGATTAGCCGCTGGTGACGCCATCTGCAGGGAGTCCCTGATGGCCATCCACACAAAAAGGCCCCGTTCCAAGGGCACCTATTCGTGGGCGGTAAGTAGGCCTAATTGCTGCTGGAAATACGGGTCGATAGTAGAGGCGGATTGTTCCAGTTCCGGGGCGCGCAGAGTCTACGTGGAAAAGTTTGTGAGATGTACAACGAACGCAAAGATGTGCGATATATCGTGAAATTTCTCCGAAAGGCATTTGCCGAGGAAACTACAAAAGCTCGCTCTGTCCTTGAAGTAGAAAATATCAATGTTTCTTTTTTGAAACAATTAATGCGTTCTTTGCTCAAATAGAATTCTTATAAGCACATCGAATTAGGAATTATTTGTATTTCGAATCTATATATATAAAGCAGAAATTCTGTGGGTTTGTGTGTTTGTGGGTTTGTGTGTTTGTTTGTTCACGATTGGAGTCCACACCGTTTTGTTTTGTTTTTTTCCGGGTAGGTTATCCTCCCTCCGTCAACTCATTTATTCATGTCTTGAATATTCCTGGATATTGTTTCCCTACATCTTTTAAATTAGGGAATATTTCATGTTTTCCAAAAAAAAAGGGATCATATATTTTGGGTGTTTATGAGCATAATGTCATGGTCAAGTTCTCCTTCCAGCCTACACAGTACTCCTTTATATGTCCAGGATTTCCTGAATGTTTCTATGGCGCCCTTTCTTTTATGGTATTCCCATTCATTTGCAATCCTCTTCCTCAGGGCTTCTTGGAATAATTTCGTCACATTTATTGCTTTCTCGTCCTTGTTCATGTTCCGGATAAAACTTTCATATATTGTAGCTTTGGCTAAGTTGAGGAGGTAATTGCTTAAAGCATTGCCGTGCTGGTTCCCCCTTCCTCCATCAGAAATACCGCCAACCAATTCCCTCCTAAGAATTGTATTCCTGTTCGAAAGCATTTTTACAAGCCTTGTGACTTTTCCCCATAAGCATTTAGGGACTATGCAATCGAAAGCAAGGTGCCATGATGTTCCGTCTGCGTTGGGGCACCAAGGGCAGTTTTGGGATGCTAATATTCCAGTCTTTTTCAGAAACACAGCGTCTGCCCATCTGTTGTGAGCAAGACGCCATGCCCTTTCCGCTTCTTTCCCTAACGTCGGGTACTTCCATGTCAGCATCCAACTTATAGGTGTCTGATCGTGCGCTAGTAGAGGCCATCTCATCCCTTTTGCTGCGTAGATTATTTCCTTGTATAAATCCTTCTTTTTTATGGGTATGTTTACCCTTCCTTTTTTTATTCTGCTGTAAAGATAGTGTTGAGTGGTACCTCCCTGTGAGATCCTCTTGACTCCAAGCTTCTTCCACATTTTTCTGCTTGACGTGTATATGTCATCGTACCTTTCTTCTTTTTGGTTTCGTTGGGATCTATAAAGGCTATTTCCTACATCTGCACATGTTTCAGCATTTAAGTAGTGTATTGCCATTCTCTTCCAAGGTTCTTTTAGGTCTTCTGAATACATCAGCCTTTGTAGCATTTGTATTCTAAAACCAGTCACTTTGCTGAGGATATGTACCAGCCCTAGCCCTCCTTCCTTCACCGGTGTGATTGTTACCTCTGCTGTTGTCCAATGCTTTCCGTTCTTCCAAATGAAGTCCGTTATCATTCTTTGCAGCTG